>JAUELO010000273.1:6113390-6125516 GCA_032357855.1 Amphibolips quercusostensackenii | reverse complement strand
AAAAAAAAAAAGAACTTGGATAAGTTGACATCCCCGGCTCGGGCGGCTGCTGAACCCTGCTCTCTCGAACTTTCGTCGAGCTTTCTAGAAAATAATGGTATTCTTGACTTTTGATAATTATTATTGAGTGAAGTTCGTTCACATGCCGTTTGCCGATAAATCAGCGACCTTGAAATCGACACAATCTCAATTCAGTTGGAGAGAACTTGACTTTGGCTGATTTCCTTTCTTCTGCCTGGGGCAATTTCTCAGATACGGATGTTCTAATTTTCGGTTGCGGATGCTGATCCTGATCTAGTATTGAAAGGCCAGCTCGCAAGCATTGAATCTGAGGGTGCGACGTGGACGAGCGTGGGCTGAACAGGGGTATCCGTTTTTCCGTATACAGCAGGGCTTCCATCGGGGTCCTGAATACAATTGATATGTTTGTTTTAATCTCTTGTAGACTTTAAACTTTTTCTCCTATTCCCATATCACCCTTCCCTTTTCCAAAGATTTTTTACTTTTCCCCACTATTTTCAAGAAACTTTCCCCTTTTCTCGTTTTCCTGATTAAATGCGAAATGAATTATAACAGAACCCAATAAGAAAATCCCGCTATTTTGAATTTAAAGCTCAATATTTTGGTTAGGGAGTCTACTATTTTATTTTTGGTTCAGAATTAATTTTTTTGGGTTAAATATTCTACAATTTAGTCGAAAATTTAATTATTCCGGATACAGCAGGGCTTTTTTTGGGGTCATTATTTCAATTGATACATTTTGGTAAATCTCTTGCAGACTTTAGACTCTTTCGACTATTCCTATTTTTCCTTTATAAAAAAGAATTTCTCTTTACCCACAATTTTCAAGAATCTTTACCTTTTTTCCTTTTTTTTTTTGTTTTCCCGATTAAATGCGAACTGAATTATGATATAAACCCAATAAGAAAATCCCGCTATTTTGAATTTAAAGCTCAATATTTTGTTTAGGGAGTCTACTATTTTATTTTTGGTTCAGAATTAATTTTTTTTTGGTGAAATATTTTACAATTTGGTCGAAAATTTAATTATTCCGGATACAGCAGGGCATTAATAGGGGTTCTAACTACAATTAACAAATTTTTTACATCTCTTGCAGACTTCACACTCTTTACCCTATTCCCATTTTTCTTTTTTTGAAAGATTTCCCCTTTTTCCCATTATTTTTAAGAAATTTTCCCTTTTCCCCCCCTTTTTTTTATGGTTTTTCCGATTAAATGCGAATTAAAATATAACAGAACCCAATAAGAAAATCCAGCTATTTTGGATTCAAAGTTCATTATTTTGATTGGAAAGTCTACTTTTTTATTTTTGGTTCAGAATTAATTTTTTTTGTTAAATATTCTACAATTTTGTCAAAAATTATATTATTCCAGATACAGCAGGGCTTCTATCGGGGTCAATAATTCAATTGATACATTTTTTTAAATCTCTTGCAGACTTTAGACTCTTTCCACTATTCCTACTTAGAATTTCTCTTTGCCCACAATTTTCAAGGAACTTTACCTTTTCCCCTTTTTCTTGTTTCTCCGATTAAATGCGAACTGAATTATGATAGAAACCCGATAAGAAAGTTCAGCTATTTTAGATTTAAATTTCATTATTTTGGTTGGAAAGTCTTCTATTTTATTTTTGGGTTAGAATTTTTTTTGGTTAAATATTCTACAAATTGGTCGCAATTTTTATTATTCCAGATACAGCATGGCATCTATAGGGGTTTTAACTACAATAAATACATTTTTTACATCTCTTGCAGACTTCACACTCTTTCCCCTTTGCTCATTTCCTCTTCTTTTTAAGATTTCCCCTTTTCCCCATTATTAAAAAAAAAATTCCCTTTTTCCCCTCTTTTGTTTGTTTTTCCGATTAAATTCGAATTGAATTATAATAGAACCTAATAAGAAAATCCAGCTATTTTGGGTTAAAAGTTCATTCTTTTGGAATTCATTTCTTTTTGTTAAATATTCTACAATTTGGGTGCAAATTTAATTATTCCAGATACAGAAGGGCTTCCATCGGGGTCACTAATACAATTGATACATTTTTGTAAACCTCTTGCAGACTTTAGACTCTTTCCCCTATTTTCATTTCCCCCCTTTTTAAAAAGATTTTCTCTCTACCCACTATTTTTGAAAAACTTTCCTCCTTTTTTTTTGTTGTTCCGATTAAATGCGAATTGGATTGTAGCGGAACCCAGTAAGAAAATCCAGCTATTTTGGATTCAAAGTTCATTATTTTAGTTAGAAAGTCTACTATTTTATTTTTGGTTCAGAATTAATTTTTGTTTTTTAAATATTTTACAATTTGGTTGCAAATTCAATTATTCCGGATACAGCAGGGCTTCTATCGGGGTCATTGTTTCAATTGATAAATTTTTGTGAATCTTTCGCAGACTTAAGACTCTTTCCACTAATCCTATTTTCCCTTTTTTAAAAAGAATTTCTCTTTACCCACAATTTTCAAGAAACTTTACCTTTTCCCTTTTTCTCTGTTTTTCCGATTAAATGCGAACTGAATTATGATAGAAATTCAATAAGAAAATCCGGCTATTTTAAATTCAAAGCTCATTATTTTGGTTGGAAAGTCTACTGTTTTATTTTTGGTTCAGAATTAATTTGTTTTGGTCAAATATTCTACAAATTGGTCCCAAATTTTATTATTCCGGATACAGCAGTGTACCATAGGGGTTCTAACTACAATTAATAAATTTTTTACATCTCTTGCAGACTTCACACTCTTTCTTCTATTCCCCTATTCCCATTTTCCTTTTTTTAAAATGATTTCCTCTTTTTCCCATTATTTTTAAGAAATTTTCCCGTTTCTCCCTTTTTTGTTTGTTTTTTCGATTAAATGCGAACTGAATTATAATAGAACCCAATAAGAAAATTCAGCTATTTTAGGTTAAAAGTTCATTCTTTTGGAATTCATTTCTTTTTGTTAAATATTCTACAATTTGGCCAAAAATTTAATTATTCCGGATACAGCACGGCTTCGATCGGGGTCATTAATACAATTGAATCATTTTTGTAAATCTCTTGCAGACTTTAGACTCTTTCCCCTATTTCCATTTCTCCCTTTTTTAAAAAGATTTCTTCTTCGCCCACTATGTTCGAAAAACTTTTCACTTTTCCCTCTTTTTTTTTGTTTTTCCGATTAAATGCGAATTCAATTGAAACGGAACTCAATAAAAAAATCCAGCTATTTTGTTTTGAAAGTTCATTATTTTGGTTACGAAGTCTACTGTTTTATTTTTGGTTCATAATTCATTTCCTTGGTTAAATATTCAACAATTTGGTCGAAAATTTAATTATTCCGGATATAGCAGGGCTTCTATTGGGGTCATTAATTCAATTAATACATTTTTGTAAATCTCTTGCAGACTTTAGACTCTTTTTACTAATCTTATTTGTCCTTTTTTGAAAAGAATTTCTCTTTACCCCCAATTTTCAAGAAACTTTACCTTTTCCCCCTTTTTTGTTTTTCCGATTAAATGCGAACTGAATTATGATAGAAATTCAATAAGAAAATCCAGCTATTTTGGATTTAAAGTTCATTAATTTAGTTTAAAAGTCTACTATTTAATTTTTAGTTCAGAATTTTTTTTGGTTAAATATTCTGCAAATTGGTCGCAAATTTTTATTATTCCGGATACAGCAAGGCTTCCATCGGGGTTCTAACTACAATTAATACAGTTTTTTAAATTTCTTGCAGACTTCACACTCTTTCCCCTATTCCCATTTTACTTTTTTTGAAAGATTTCCCCTTTTTTTTATTATTTTAAAGAAATTTTCCCTTTTTCTCCTTTTTTGTTTGTTTTTTTGATTAAATGCAATTTATTTATTCCGGATACAGCAGGGGTTCCATCGGGGTCATTAATACAATTGACTCATTTTTGTAAATCTCTTGCAGATTTTAGACTCTTTCCCCTATTTCCATATTCCCCTTTTTTAAAAAGATTTCTTCTTCACCCACTATGTTTGAAAAACTTTTCACTTTTCCCATTTTTTTTTGTTTTTCCGATTAAATGCGAATTGAATTATAACGGAACACAATTAGAAAATCGAGCTATTTTGGATTTAAAGTTTATTATTTTGGTTTGAAAGTCTACTATTTTATTATCAATAAATTTTTTTAAATCTCTTGTAGACTTTACACTCTTTCCCCTATTCCCATTTTTCTTTTTTTGGGAAAGATTTTCCTTTTTCCCACTATTTTAAAGAAATTTTTCCTTTTCCCCTTTTTTTTCGATTAAATGCGAATTGGATTATAATAGAATTCAATAGGAAAATCCAGGTACTTGAGGTTGATAGTTCATTCTTTTGCTTGGAAAGTCTGCTGTTGTATTTTCGGCTTAGAATTCATTTCTTTGGGTTAAATATTCTACAATTTGGTTGCAAATTTAATTATTCCGGATACAGCAGGGCTTCCTTTGGGGTCCTAACTACAATTGATACATTTTTTAAATCTCTTGCAGACTTTACACTCTTTCTCCTACTTCCGTTCCCCCCTTTTTAAAAAAAGATTTCCTCTTTTTCCCACTATTTTTAAGAAACTTTCCCTTTTTCCCCTTTTTCTTGTTTTTCAGATTGAATGCGAACTGAATTATAATAGAACCCAATAAGAAAATGCAGCTATTTTGGGTTGAAAGTTCATTATTTTGGTTGGAATGTCTACTTTTTCATTTTTTGCTTAGAATTCATTTTTTGTGTCAAATATTCTACAATTTGGCTAAAAATTTAATTATTCCGGATACAGCACTGCTTCAATCGGGGTCATTAATACAGTTGATACATTTTTTTAAATCTCTTGCAGACTTTAGACTCTTTCCCCTATTCCCATTTCAATTTTCAATTTTCCTCTTTTTTTTCAATTTTCCTCTTTTTTTCCGATTAAATGCAAATTGATTTATAATGGAACCCAATAAGAAAATCCAGCTATTTTGGATTTAAAGTTCATTATTTTGGTTGGAAAGTCTAGTATTTTATTTTTGGTTCAGAATTTATTTCTTTTTGTTAAATATTCTACAATTTGGTCGCAAATTGAATTATTCCGGATACAGAAGGGCTTTCATCAGGGTTCTAACTACAATTAATACATTTTTTTTAATCTCTTGCAGACTTCAAACTCTTTCCCCTATTCCCATTTCCCCTTTCTTTAAAGATTCTTTTTTTACCCACTATTTTCGAAAAACTTGACCTTCCCCCTTTTTTTTTGTTTTTCCAAATAAATGCGAATTAAATTATAATAGAGCTCAATAAGAAAAACCAGCTCTTTTGGTTTGATAGTTTATTCTTTTGGTTTAGAAGTCTGCTATTGTATTTTTGGTTCTTAATTTTTTTTTGGGTCAAATATTTTACAATTTGGTCGCAAATTTAATTATTGCCGATACAGCAGGGCTTCCATCGGGGTTCTAATTACAATTAATACATTTTTTTAAATCTCTTATAGACTTTAGACTCTTCCCCCTATTCCCGTATCTCCTTTTTTAAAAAGATTTTCTCTTTACCCACAGTTTTCAAAAAACTTTCCCTTTTTCCTTTTTTCTCGTTTCTTCGATTAAATGCGAAAAGGATGATAATAGAACTTGATAAGAAAAACCAGCTTTTTTGGTTTGAAAGTTCATTATTTTGGTTGGAAAGTCTACTATTTTATTTCTGGTTCAGAATTCATTTCTTTTGGTTAAATATTTTACAATTTGGTCGCAAATTCCATTATTCTGGATACAGCAGGGATTCTATCGGGGTTGTAATTACAATTAACACATTTTTTTTAATCGCTTGTGGACTTTAGACTCTTTTCCCTATTCCCGTTTCCTCTTTCTTTGAAGATTCTCTCTTCACCCACTATTTTCGAAAAACTTGCCCTTCCCCCCCTTTTTTTTTTGGTTTTTCCAAATAAATGCGAATTGAATTATAACAGAACCCAATAAGAAAAACCAGCTATTTTGGTTTGATAGTTCATTCTTTTGGTTTGAAAGTCTGCTATTGTATTTTTGCTTTAGAGTTCATTTCTTTTGGTTAAATATTTTACAATTTGGTCGCAAATTCAATTACTGCGGATACAGCAGGGCGTGGAAGGGGGTTTTTATATTCTTTATATTTTTTTATTTATATATATATATATATATATATATATATATATTTATTCTTTATATTTTTTATATTTTTATATACTTTATATTCTTTCCCTTATTTCCATATACTCTTTTTTTAACAGAATTTCTCTTTACCCCCTATTTTCAAGGAACTTTCCATTTTTCCCCTCTATTTTTCCGTTTCAATGCGAACTGAATCATTGTGAAAGCCAATTAGAAATTCCATCTATTTTGGGTTTAAAGCTTATTACTTTGTTTAAAAAGTCTACTATTTTATTTTTGGTCTAGAATTAATTTTTTTGGGTTAAATATCCTACAATTTCGTCGCAAATTTAATTATTGCGGATACAGCAGGGCGTGGAATGGAATTTTTAATGCAATTGATAATTTTTTTAAAAACTATTGCAGACTTTACACTCTTTCCCCTATTTCCATTTTCCTGTTTTAGAAAGAATTTCTCTTTACCCACAGTTTTCAAGAAACTTTCCCTTTTTCCCTTTTTCTCGTTTTCCTGATTAAATTTGAAATAATTATAACAGAACCCAATAAGAAAATCCAGCTATTTTGGTTTGAAAGTTTATTACTTTGGTTGGAAAGTCTACTATTTTATTTTTGGTTCAGAATTCATTTCTTTTGGTTAAATATTCTACAATTTGGTCGCAAATTCAATTATTCCGGATACAGCAGGGCTTCCATCGGGGTTCTAACTACAATTAATACATTTTTTTAAATCTCTAACTATTTTCAAGAAACTTTCCCCTTTTCCCCTTCTTCTCGTTTTTCCGATTGAATGCGAACTGATAAAATAGAATCCAATGAAAAAATCCAGCTATTTTGGGTTGAAAGTTAATTATTTTGGTTGATACAGATCATTTTTTTTTAAATCTCTTGCAGATTTTAGATTCTTTCCCCTATTCCCATTTCTCCCTTTTTAAAAAGATTTTCTCTTTACCCACGATTTTCGAAAAACTTGACCTCCCCTCCCATTTTTCTGTTTGTCTGATTAAATGCGAACTGAATTATAACAGAATCCAATAAAAAAATCTAGTTTTTTTTATTTAAAGTTCATTATTTTGGTTGGAAAGTCTACTATTTTATTTTGGGTGCAGAATTAATTTTTTGTGTTAAATATTCTACAATTTGGTCGCAAATTTTATTATTTCGGATACAGCAGGGTTTGGAATAGGGTTTTTAATACAATTGATTTTTTTTTAAATTTCTTGCAGACTTTACACTCTTTCCCCTATTCACACTTTCCCTTTTTTCGAAAAAATTTCTCTTTACCCACTACATATTTTCAAGAAACTTTTCTTTTTCCCCTTTTTGCGATTAAATGCGAAGTGAATTATAATAGAACCCAATAAGAAAATCCATCTATTTTGGGTTCATAGTTCATTCTTCTGGTTGGAAAGTCTACTATTTTATTTTTGGTTCAGAATTAATTTTTGTTTTTAAATATTCTACACTTTTGTTGCAAATTTGATTATTCCGGATACAGCAGGGCTTCCATCGGAGTCTTAAATACAATTGATAATTTTTTTTATATCTCTTGTAGACTTATTATCTTTTTCCTATTCTTATTCCCCCCCTCTTTTTGAAGATTTCCTCTTTTTCCCACTATTTTTAAAAAACGTTCCCTTTTTCCCCTTTTTCTAGTTTTTTCCTATTAAATGCAAACTCAATTGCAATAGAACCCAACATGCAAATTTAGCTATTTTTGGTCAAAATTTCATTTTTTTGGTTGGAAATTCCATTATTATATTTTTTATTCGGCATTCATTTCCTTTGATTGAATATTCTCCTACTTGGTTGAAAATCTAATTATTTTTTGAAAATTCAACTGTTTTGGTTAAGGAATTTACTATTTTGTTGAAATTTCGTCTTTTTTGGTTGATTCAATTTTTTTTATAAGCATTTTAATTATTTGTTTATAAGTTTACTTTTTTGAAGTTTAAGAATTTTTTTATAAAGTCATCTTTTTAGGTTAAAATTAGAATTCATTTGTGAAAATTCGTCTTTTTGCATTGAAAATTCAGCCTTTTGGATTGAAAATTCGTTTTATAGTTGAAAAGTCATCTTTTACTGGAAAAGTCATGCTTCTTGTAAAAAATCCAACTGTTTTCTAAAAGATTTGTCTTTTGGCTTGGAAATACGATAATTTGGTAAACTATTTATCTATTCTGATTAAAAAGTCATATTTTTTTGGTGAAAATTCAACTGTTTTGTTTAACATTAGTCTTTTTCAAATAGAAAATCAAATTTTTTGAAAATGGAAAATACAAAAAAAAAAAGGTTGAAATTCGTGTATTTTGAGAAAAATTGGTCTTTTTTGGTAGAAAATTAACCTTTTTTTTTAAAATTTATCTGTTTTTGTTTAGAATTGAACTATTTGGTTGAAATTCCTACTTTTTTGGTTGATTAAACAGTTTTAGAATAAAATTTGAATTATTGAATTAAAAATTGAATTTTTTTCGAAAGTTCAACAATTTTATTAAAGATTTATCTTTTTTGTTTAAAAATCAAAATTGTTTTATTAAAAAAATTCGTATTTTCGCATCGAGAATTTACCCTTTTGGATTGAAGATTCATCTTTTAGTTGTTGAGTCTTTTTTTTGATAAAAGTTCATCTTTCTTGTTCAAAAATTTAAATGTCTTATGAAAAATTTAACTGTTTTCTGAAAAATTGTTCTCTTTAGCTTACAAATAGGACCATTCGGTTAAATATTTAAAATGTTTTATCAAAAAGTCATCTTTTTTGTCGATAATTCAACTGCTTTATTGGAACTTCCTTTCTTGGATAGAAACTCAAAATATTTTTGAACCAAAAATTACAAAATGTTAAAAATTCTCGATATTGACTGAATTTTTTTTTTGGTACAAAATTAATCTTCTTGGTAAAAATGCATATTTTTTAGTCAAGGACTGAAATATTTTGCTGAAATTTCGTCTTTTTTGGTTGATTTAATTGTTTTTCATTAAAATTTTTATATTCAGTTGAAAGTTTGATTATTTTGTTAAAATTTTAACATTTTTTTTACAAAATCATTCTTTCTGGTTGAAAATTCTATCAACTGTTTAAAATTCGTCTTTTTGTATGAAAAATTCATCCTTGTAGACTGAAATTTTTTTTGAGAAAAAGTAGAAAAGTAGAAAAGTAATCCTTTTTGTCGAAAATTCATCTTTTATAATGAAAATTCAATTTTTTTCTAAAAGATTAATTTTTTTTTGGCTTGAAAGTACAACCATTTGTTTATAAATCCAACTATTTTGATTAAAATGGCATCTTTTTTGGTCTTTCAATTGTGTTGTTCAACATTCGTCTTTCTTTAGAAAAAATAAAAAAATGTAATGAAATAAAAAAATTGAAAATCTACGTATTTTAAAGAAAATTAGTCTTTTTTAATGGAAAACTAATCTAAGTTAAAAATTCATCTGTTTTGTCTGAGGATTCAACTTTTTTTTCATATTTTTTGAATTAGCGATTCAATTTTTTGCTTGAAAATTCATCTCTTTGGCTTTGAAATTCAATTTTGTCTTTAAAAATTCATTTTTTTTTTGTTGACGATCCATCTTTCTGGTAGAAAATTAAACTATATTGTTAAAAATTTTTTTTAACTAAATTATTTTGAATGAAGGTTTAACTATTTGAATTGTTGAAAAATTCGTCTTTTTTATTAAAAATTCAAATAATATGTTGAAAAAATACATATATTTTGTTAAAAATTCGTCTCTTCCGGTTGAACAAAACTGTTTTTGTTTAAAAATTTCTGTATCAACTTTTATATTTTTCGCTGAGAATTCATTTTTTGTTTTATTGATAATTTATCTGAAATTCGATTTATTAGACCAAAATTAAATTTGTTCGTGAAGAAAATGCGTAATTTACTGCATTATAAGTTCCTAAATAATTAAAAAAAATTTTTTTAAATAAGCTTGTTCATATTCAAAGACTTTTCAACTAAAATGGTGAATCTTCAATCAAAAAAAAATTTTTTCAACTGAAAAGATTAATTTTCCACCAAAAAAGACGAATTTTCAAGAAAATTTCCATATCAATTTTCAATAAAAAAAGTATTTTCAATCAAAAATAAAATAATTACATTTTTAGTTTAAAAAATAATTTTTGAACCAAAAAAATCTTTAAAAAAAATAGTTAAAAATTTGACCAAAATACTCAACTCTTAACCAAAAAGATGAATTTTCAACCAAAAAGATTAATTTTCTGCGAAACAAGACGGATTTTCAACAAAATACATGAATTTTGAACCCAATAGTTGAATCTTTAACCAAAAAAGATTAATTTTCAATCAAACAGATGCTTAAAAAAAATAAATAAAATTTTCAACAAAATAGTGAAATTTTCAATCAAGAAAGATTTTTCTTAGATTAAGAAAAAAAATTTATCTAAAATGTGGAATTTTTCAGCCAAAAGTAAGAATTTTCTATAAAACATTTTAATTTTCACCAGAGAAGGTATAGTTGAATTTACATTTAAAAAATTACATTTTAATAAAAAAATAATTTGTTGACAAAATAGTTTAATTTTTAACTAAAATAAAAAAGCCTCAACCAAAAAAAATTGAACAATGTAGTTAAAATTTCAACCATGTAGTGGTGTTTCCAACCAGTAAAGAGAAATTATCAACTAAGTATATTTTAATTGAAAAAGATTTAAATTTTAAATAAAAACAGTTCAATTTAACCAGAAAAGGCGAATTTTTAACAAAATAGTTGAATCCTCAACACAAAAAAAATTAATTTTAAATTAAGGAATGTTTTTTGTTTCAAAAAGGAAAAAAATTGCACAGAAATTGTTGAATTTTGAAGCAAAAATACGATTTATCTGCAAAACAGTTGATTCAATCCGAAAATTTAAATTGTGAACAAAAAAGTGAATTTTCAAGTCAGTAGTTGTTTTTTTTTTACCAAAATAGTTGAATTTTCCACAAAACAGTTGAATTTTCAACCAAAAATAAATGTATGCTTTTTTAAATATTTGAAGATAAAATTTATTTGATCTTGATAGAAACTATGATAGAAAATAATAAAAAAATGTAAAAAATTGTAAACGAACAAAATACCTTGTTGTATAGGGGGTACGATGCATATTTGACGTGGTGAATTTTGAGGACACTCAAATCTCGCAGGACATGAAGCTTGGGTTGGAGAGGGTCTCATAGGACATCCAGAGCAAGGTTGACAAGACTGTCGATAAAAGATGTTCCTTTTCATTACCAACTATATACATCTTATCTTACATGGTCCTTTTTAAGATAAAAATTATCTGTCGATAACAGACGTGACTTTTCATTACCAACTAAGTAAATATATTTTATCTTACATTATACCTTTTCAGGATAAAAATCGTCAATACAAAACCCGACTCTTTTATCTAACTTTCTGCAGTTCTCAAGTTTTCCGAAGGTCGGCAATACAACCGTGCTTTATCTTCATCGATCGCTTTTTAGTTTTCAGCTCACTAAATTCTCTTAGATCACTTTTTTCATGTACAAAGAACTCTTTCAAAATCAGTCTTGCATCCTTTTGTATTGGATAATATTCTTATATTTTTCATTAATATTTTTTTCGTTTAAAAAGAATTTAGCAATACCAGGCCTCGGACTCACATGACACTGTCGATACCTTTTGAAACTTTTTTTAACGATGCAACTA
Organism: Amphibolips quercusostensackenii; assembly: GCA_032357855.1. Taxonomy (NCBI): domain Eukaryota; kingdom Metazoa; phylum Arthropoda; class Insecta; order Hymenoptera; family Cynipidae; genus Amphibolips; species Amphibolips quercusostensackenii. The sequence continues at coordinate 6,113,731 of JAUELO010000273.1, read as the reverse complement.
TTAAAAAAAAAAATTATACCAATCCTACTATTTTTTAAATTGCGTATTCATCATGATATTTTATTTTGCAGAGGTTTTAGGGTTCTTTTTTTGTTTTTTGTCAGTGCATGCATATTAATATATATTTGATGCTTTTTGGTCCGTTATGCTGAATTTTTCAATTTTAACCCCGAATTTGTCATCAGCGACCTAAAAAACCTCTTAGTACTGACTTTCATTCAAATCACTCGACTTTCTAAATTTTATCAGACATATTGAATCCGACATTTTGAATTTCTCAATTTTGACCCCGGATTCGTCATCAGCGACATGCAAAACCCCTTAGAATTGACATTTATTTA
>JAUELO010000273.1:6049848-6062819 GCA_032357855.1 Amphibolips quercusostensackenii | reverse complement strand
CGAATTGAAAAATTCCGGATTAATAAAATTCCCGAATTGGAAAATTCTCGAATAATACAGGTTCTGAATTAAAAAATTTCCGGAAAATAAAATGCCGAATGGGAAAATTCCGGAATAATAAAATTCCGGAATAATGAAATTCCGGAATAATAAAATTCCCGAATTATAAAATTCCTGAATTGCAAAGTTTTCCAATAATATAATTCTCAAATGGTTTATAATATTACCGAATTAGAAAATTCCCGAATAATAGAATGTCTGAATTGGAAAATTTTCGAATAATAAAATTCCTGAATAATAAAATTTTCCATTAAAAAAAATCTCTGAATTAAAAAATTCCCGAATAATGAAATCCACGAATTGGAAAATTTTTGAATAATAAAATTCCCGAACGACTTACAATATTGCCGAATCAAAAGATTCTCGAATAAAACAATTTCTGAATTGAAAAATTCCCGAACAATAAAATTCCGGAATAATAAAATTTCCGAATAATGAAATCTCCGAAAAATAAAATTCTTGAATATTAGAATTCCTAAACGGCTTATAATATTACCGAATCGGGAAATTTCCGGTAAATAAAATCCCGATTTGGAAAATTTCCGAATTATAAAATTCCTAAATTAAAAAATATTTTAATAATAAAATTCTCAAATAATTTATAATATTACTGAATTGAAAAATTCCCGAATAATACAATTACTGAAATGAAAAATTTTCAAATCATCAATTTCCCGAATAATAACATTATCGATTAAAAAAATCTCCCAATGGGAAAAATCCCGAATAATAAAATTCCTGATTAGGAAATTTTTCAAATAATAAAATTTACCAACGGCTTATAATATTACCAAATTGAGAAATTCCCGGAAAATAAAACCCCGAATTGGAAAATTCCGTAATAATAAAATTCCTGAATTGAAGAATTTTTTAAGAATAAAATTCTCAAATGGTATATAATATTACCGAATTGTAAAATTTCCGAATAGTAAAATCCCTAAATTGGAAAATTCCCGAATAATAAAATTTCCGAATCGTAAACTCCCAGAATAATAAAATTTCCAAATCGTTGAACCCTTGAGTCAGAAAATTTTCCAATAATAAAATACTCGATGGAAAATTGCTGAGTTGTAAAATACCTGAACTAGAAAATTCCTAAAATATAAAATTCTCGAATTGAAACAATTAAATTATTTTTTGAAACATCAGTAATTTATTAAAAATTTAGTAATCAAACATTTATATAAAAAAATATATTTTCAAGAATTGTTGCTTCTAAAATCATTGTTTGAATTTAAAATAACAATAACTGTAAACAATATATATTTTTGGATAAATTTTATTTCACTTATTGTGATTTTCAATTCAAACAATAATTTTAGAAACTTTAAACATTAAAAATAATTTTTTTTTTCAATCAAAATATTTCATTATTGTATTTTTAATAATTATATATTATTAAAATAAAATTTTAGTTGTTCAATTTCGGAAATTTTATATTTCGAGAATTTTCTAGTTCGGTTGTTCTATGATTAGGCAATTTTCTGTCGGGAATTTGTAAATTTAGTGATATTATAAACTGTCGGGAATTTTGTTATTTAAGAATTTTTAAATTCGGTAATATTATAAACTGTTTGGAAATTATATTATTTAGGAATTTAATTATTTGGGATTTTTATTAGCGGAAACTGAAAAATTCAGAAAAATAAAATTTCCGACACTGTGAAATTCCCGGAAGAAAAAATTCCTAAATAACAAAATTCCAGAATAAAAAAATTGTCGAATGATAAATTTCCCGAATAATAAAGTTCCTGAACAGTTTATAATATTACCGAATTTGAAAATTCCCAAATAATAAAATTCACGAAAAAATCACGGTTTCCAACTCTATACTAAAAGAGTATTATTATAAAAGACAATTTGTTTAAAAAATTTATTTAAGCATTTAATTACCAGTAGAAAGTATTATTTTATATTTTAGAAACAATCTGTTTAAAAAAAACACACAAAATATCATGATTGGCTCCAGAAGCTCGCAAAACCCAATTTTTCACTTATGGGGATTGTTTTGGGACCCTATGAAACAGACTTACGGAGGTCATATTAAAAAAAAATAATTAATTAGCTCTATTCTATAGCTAATCGTGAAGACAAATGTTAAGTTACAACCCAATTCACCTGACGTTGACGATTCTGAATAAAATTTACAAAAACGTTTTTTTTTCTTATGGATATTACATACTAAACTTTATAGGGCTTGCGGAACCACTAAATATCTTTTTTAACGCATTTATTTTTTTGTGGATTCGAACAAATTTGAGGTCAATATACATGAAAATTCGAGATAACAAAATTTGGACCACCCTAGTGGCCACCCTAGACTCGAAACCTTTCAAATTTGACGGCCTTGGAGTAAGAAAAGTTCAATCATCTTTGGTTCCCTCCATAATGATGATTTCTCCGAATCGAATCATTTTAAATTTCCTAAACTGTTTACCACGATTTCCTGCCTCGCTTTATGGAGAATTTTACAAGGTTTTCCACTTTGAAAGATCAAATATGTGGCCGAATCAAATACGTGTAATAATATTCAATGGCATGAGGTCCATGACCCAATGGTGATGTAATAGTTTTTGGAAATGAGGTATTTCGCGGAAATATGTTGAAATGAAGGGACAAGGGAAAATTATTTTCAGCGAAAATTCCCATCATTTGCATAAAGTAGATTTACATAAACTAGAAAAATGTATTCATTAAAATTGATAGCTTCTGATATCAAAAGGGTCATGATGAATTAGTCTACTTTGAAATATACTCAGTTGTCATTGAAATTATGTGGAAAACCAAAATACCAAAAAACCTATAATTCGCCGCTGGCAGGGTTCCAACGCTGAAAAATCACGCAACCCTTTTTTGAAGGAATTGCCTAAGTTACTTTACCCCCTTACCCCTTTTCTTTGACATATCCCCTTTTCTACCCTTAATTTAGAAAAACCTGGAAAACACATAAAATCAAACATTATGATCAAATTTTGCCCTTTTCTGAAATTGCGACAAATTTCCAACAAAACATACGAATTTTGTAACAAACAGTTGAATTTTTACATTTTAAAGAATAGATTTCTAAACAAAAATGGAATACAGCACTTGTAAGATATAAAATTATTTTTTAACTAAAAAAACTGAGTTGAATGAAATAGTGCAGTTTTATGATAAAAAATTAATTTTTAATTGAAAATAAAACTGAATTTAAAAAAAGTTAAATTTTAACTTAATGAGGTAAATTTTAAGAAAATAATAATTTTTAACAAACTAGTTTAACTTTCAACCAAGTACTTGAATTTTAACTAAAAAAAGATAGAGTTTTCATCAAAAAGATAAATTTGCAATAAAAAAAAAATTTCATAAAAATAGTTTATTTTTAACCAAATAGTTAAATTTGAACCAAAAATATGAATTAAATTAAAAAAAAAAAATGAAATAGTGCAGTTTTATGATAAAAAATTAATTTTTAATTGAAAATAAAACTGAATTTTAAAAAAGTTAAATTTTAACTTAATGAGGTAAATCTTAAGAAAATAATAATTTTTAACAAACTAGTTTAACTTTCAACCAAGCACTTGAATTTTAACTAAAAAAGATAGAGTTTTCATCAAAAAGATAAATTTGCAATAAAAAACAAAATTTCATAAAAATAGTTTATTTTTAACCAAATAGTTAACTTTGAACCAAAAATATGAATTGAATTTCTTACAAAAAATGAAATAGTGCAGTTTTTAAATCAAAAATTAATTTTTAATTAAAAATAAAACTGAATTTAAAAAAAGTTAAATTTTAACTTAATGAGGTGAATTAAAAAAAAATATACATTTTTAACAAACTAGTTCAACTTTCAACCAAGTAGTTGAATTTTAACTAAGAAAGGTAGATTATTTAGCAAAAACTTAAATTTTCAAAATAAAAAAATTTTTTTTTATAAAAATAGTTTAATTTTTAACCTAATAGTTGGATTTAAACCAAAAATATGAATTTTCGACTTATAAACAATAAATTTTTAACAAAAAATGAAATAGTGCAATTTTAAGATAAAGAAATTAATTTTTAACTAAAAAAATCAAATTTAAAGAAAAGTTTAATTTTGAATTAAGGAGGCGAATCTTTGAAAAATATTAATTTTTAACAAACTAGTTTAACTTTCAACTAAGTTGAATTTTAACTAGAAAAGATAAATTTTCAAACAAAAAGTGAAATTTTCAACCACGAAGATAAATTTTCATACAAATAATTTAATATTCAACCTGACATTTAAATTTCAACCAAAAATATAAATTTTTTGCTTATAAAGCATATATTTCTTACCAAAAATGGAATAGTGCGATTTAAAGATTGAAAAAATAATTCTTAATTTTAAAAAACTGAATTTTCAAAAAAAAGGTAAATTTTAAGCTAAGAAGGCAAATCTCCAGAAAATATCAAATTTTACAAACTGCTTTAACTTTCAACCAAGTAGTTGAATTTTAACTGAAAAAGATAAATTTTTGAAAAAAGTTAAATTTCCAACCTAGAAAGATAAATTTTTCTAAAAATAGTTAAATATTTAACCTGATATTTAAATTTCAACCAAAAATATAAATTTTTTACTTATAAAGGATAGATTTTTTACCAAAAATTGAATAGTGCAATTTAAAAATTAAAAAAATAATTTTTAATTTAAAAATTGAATTTTCCAAAAAAAGTTAAATTTCAAGCTAAGAAGGCGAATCTTCAGAAAATATTAATTTTTAACAAACTAGTTTAACTTTCAGCCAAGTAGTTGAATTTTAACTGAAAAAGATAAATTTTTGAAAAAAGGTAAATTTTCCACCAAAAGGATAAGTTTTTATAAAAATAATTTAATTTTCAACCTGATAGTTAAATTTAAACAAAAAATATGAATTTTTATCTCATAAAGGATACATTTCTAACCAAAAATAAAATAGTGCAATTTTAAAATAAAAAAATTAATTTTTAACTTTAAAAACGAAATTTTCAACAAAAAAGAGTTTCATTTTAAACCAAGCAGACGAATCTCAAAAAAATATTAATTTTTAACAAACTGGTTCAACTTTCAATCAAGTAGTTGAATTTTAAATAAAAAAGATAAATTTTTAATCAAAAAGATTAATTTTTATGAAAATTATTTAATTTTCAACCAAATAATTGAATTTAAAAAAAAAATGAATTTTCAACGTATAAAGGATAAATTTCTAAAAAAAAAATAAAATAATGCAATTTTAAGATAAAGAAGTTGATTTTTAACTAAAAAAACTGAATTTTCTAAAAAAGTTAAGTTTTCAACTGAGGAGGCAAATCTTTAGAAAATATTAATTTTTAAGAAACTAGTTTAACTTTTAACAAAGTAGTTGAATTTTAACAAAAAAGATAAATTTTTAAATAAAAAGTTAAATTTTCAACCAAAAAGATAAACTCTCATAAAAATTCTTTTATTTTCAACCTCATAGTTAAATTTAAACAAAAAATATAAATTTTCAACCTATACAGGATAAATTTCTAATCGAAAATTGAACAGTGCAATTTTAAGATGAAAAAATTAATTTTTAACTAAAAAAACTAAATTTAAAAAAAGCTACACTTAAAACTAAGGAAACGAACCTTCAAAAATTGGAATTTTCAAGAAACTAGTTTAACTCTCAACCAAGTAGTTGAATTTTAACTAAAAAAGATGAATTTTTCAACAAAAAGTTTAATTTTCAACCACTTAGGTGAATTTAAACCAAAAATATGATTTTTTAACAAAAAAGATTATTTTCAACCGAATAGTTTAATTTTCTATCAAACTGTTAAATCGTCAATCAAACCAGATTAATTTAAAACCAAATAGTTCCATTTGTAATCAAAAAGGATAAGGTTTCAACCACGAAGATTAATTTGCGACCTAAAAAGACGAATTTTAAATAAAATACATGAATTCTTAATTAAGAAAATTAATTTTAAATAAAAATATCAATTTTTAACAAAAATGGAATTATTAAAAAATTAGAAAATAACATTGCTTTTCGAAAAATTAATTCTCAGCCAAAAAGAAAGAGAATTTTCAACAAAATACTTATATTTCCAACAAAAGAGATGAATTTTTGATTAAAATGAGGAATCATAAAAAAATGAGTTTTCAACAATAAAGTTTAACCATAAAAAAGATTTTTTGACCTGGAAGATTTTTTTTTTAAATGGAATAGTTAAATTTTCAGCCAAGGAGGGTCATCTAAAAAAATATGAATTTTTAGGAGCAAGATCAATTGATAATCAAGTGATTTAATTTACAAATAAAAAAGATGAGTTCTTAACCAAATAGTTAAAGAAGACTCAGATTAATATTCCAGCAGAAAACATGAATTTTCAACAAAATATATAATCATTTTTTTAAAAAAACGGCTACATTTTTAAGCTAAAAGGACGTATTCTACAAAACGGTTAAATTTTCAACCCGAAAATATAATTTTGATAACAAAAAACTTAATTTTCTACCAAAAAGTTAAATTAAAAAAAAATAGTTTAATTTTTAAACAAATAGTTAAATTTTACCCAAAAATATAGGAATCTTCAACAAAAAATGTTAATTTTCAACCGAATTATTTGGTTTTCTACCAAATTATAAAATCCTAAACCAAACCAGGATAATATTGATCGAAAAATTTGCATTTGTAAACAAAAAGAATGAATTGCCATCCCAGAAGATTAATTTTCGACCAAAAAAAACGAATTTTTAATAAATTACATAAATTCTTAACTAGAAAAGATCAATTTTCAATCAAAATATTTTTCAACCGAAAAGGGAAAAGCTACATTTTTAGTTAAAAAAATTAATTATTAACACAAAAAAAAAAGAATTTTCAGCAAAATAGTTCTATTTACAACATGAAAGATGAATTTTCAACTAAAATGATAAATCTTTAAAAAAGTAAATTTTAACAAAAGATTTCACAACGAATTTTAAACAAAATACATCAATTTTCAATAAAGCAGTTCAACAATTAACCAAGTAGCTGAATTCCTGACAGAAAAATATGAATGTTCAATAAAACAGTTGCATTTTTAACATAATCATACAATTTTTAACCAAATACTAGAATTTTAAACTAAATATTTTTGATAATGGACTTTTTGCCGTACAACTTTTTTCATTGACATAATTCAAAGTTGATGTAAGAACGTAAAAGATTAATTGGTTCAAAACTAATAAATTGACCGATAATATTATTACATCTCATCAAAGAGTAAGGAAGTTATAATTATCTATATTATTTGGGAAATCTATTTTTTTGGTAAAATTTAGCTCATTAACATTATTCAAAATTGGTGCAAGAATGGAAAAGATTCCTTGATACGAGACAAATCGATTGACCTGTAGTATTAATCGATTGTGTTAAAGATTTACGGAAATAATAGTCATTTATATAATTTGAAAAATCTGCCTTAAACAGAACAAATTTTGTTATAACATAATTCAAAGTTCATGTTGATTCAAAACTTTTTGACTTACCTATATATATATTTTTTGTTAATTTAGACTTTTCAATGATAAAGCGAATATATTTGCTAGTTAAACATAATGAGGACGCAAAGTTATAATCAAATGAGCACCATAACATTGTAAATACAAACAAATTGGAAACACCCAAGATCGAATTCACAGCTAATTTTAAAAGGTTTCGCTTCATTTTTCAATAATCATAATCAGAATTTCGAAACATTTGAAAACAAGACTCTTTGCAAGAGATTATTTTGAGTTATTAATGATACCAATTTTAAATGTTTTCTCAATGACTTATTTGCTAATTTTGTAGATTTGAAGGACATCGTCCGCATCGAAGAAATCGCTAACGATTCAATCCAGGAACTAAACCTGAAAAATAAATCAACTCTGTAGTTGCAAATAAAAAACATCTTTGAGGCTATGTGAGCGTAACCTCAAAAGTTTGTTAAAAATTTTTTTTTAAACCAACTTACGTTTACACGAAACGCGATATGGAGTTAAATATTTGAGAAACTAAATAAAAAGCATGAAGAAACGTTTGTCTGGTCCTAAATTTTTATATTTATGAAAAAAGCAAAAAAAATTGTTTAAATTTTCTTTTATAATTACAATTATATAGGACCAGACAAACGTTTTTAAGAGCTTTTCATTGAGTTTTCCAAATTTTCAACTCGATATCGTATTTTGTGTGATCGTAAGTTGAATTAAAAAAAAAATATGAAAAAAATTTTGAGTTTATGCTCGCATGAACTTGAGGACTAAACCTTAATTAGGTAACAGCTCAGAGAAGGGGGGGGGTGTAAAAGATTTTGTTAAGATTTTTTATGGCAAGAGGGAGGGGGCGGTCCGTCAATCATGCACGTAATTTTTGGTAATTCGCAAATAAAACAAATAACGCGCGGTAATTGCACAGAAATTTAATATAAATTTAACTTCACGCGCCATAGAAACCTGGTGAGAAAAAACACAAACCTAGCCAACAACAGTTTAAGAAAAAGTCAGGGAATTTTATTAGTCAGAGAAAAATTAGGAATTTAGGAACAAATGTATGTGTCGCAGGACGCACAGTAGATGTTGAATTTCGAACAAAATTTTTCAGTAGAATGAATTAATAACATTCAAGGAATTCAAGGAATTCCATGAATTTCATAAATTCCATGAATTCAATGAATTCTATGAATTTAATGAATTCCATGAATTCAATGAATTCCATGAATTCAATAAATTCCATGAATTCAATGAATTCCATAAATTCCATGAATTCCATGAATTCCACGAATTCCATGAATTCCATGAATTCCATGAATTCTATGAATTCCATGAATTCTATGAATTCCATGAATTTCATGAATTCCATGAATTTCATGAATTCAATAAATTCCATGCATTGCATGAATTCCATGAATTCCAGTAATTCAATGAATTCCATAAATTCAATGAATTCCATGAATTTCATGAATTCCATGAATTAAATGGATTTCATGCATTCCATGCATTCCATGAATTCCGTGAATTCCATGAATTCAATGAATTCCATGAATTCCATGAATTCCATGAATTCCATAAATTTCATGAATTCTATCAAATCCATGAATACCATAAGTTACATAAATTCTATGAATTTCTTGAATTTCATAAATTCCATAAATTCCACGAATACCATGAACTCCATGAATTTCATAAATTCTGCAAATTCACAAATTCCTATAATTCATTAAATTAAGTAAATCACATTATTTCTGTGAACTCCATGAATTCCTTGCATTCCACGACTTCAATGAATTTCACGAATTCACAAATTCCTTCAATTTATTGAATTCAGTAAATTCTATAAATTCCGTGAATTTCATGAATTGTTCAAAATTCCATAAATTCCGTGAATTCCGTAAATTTTATGAATTCCATGAATTCCTTAAATTCCAAGAATATAATAAATCCTATGAATTCCTTAAATTCTTTGAATTTCTTGAATTCCTTGAATTCCACAAACTTTATCAATTCCCTGAATTTCTTCATTTCCAATGAATTCCTTAAAATTTATGAATTCCTCGAATTCCACAAATTCTTCAAATTCCATGAATTCCTTAATTTCCATTAATTCCTTTCGGTTCAATGAATTCCTTAAATTCCATGAATTCCATGAATTCCTTTAATTCCATGAATTTTTTGTGCTCCATGAATTTCTTTAATTCCTAGAGTTCCTTGAATGCCTAGAATTCCTAAGACACCTTGAATTCCTAGAATTCCTAGAATTCCTTGCATTCCTAGAATTCCTAGAATTCCTTAAATTCCTCGAATTCCTTGCAGTCATATAATTCCTAGTATTCCTAGAATTCCTAGAATTCCTAGCATTTCTAGAATTCATAGAATTCCCAGGATTCCCAGGATTTCTTGAATTCCATTAATTTAGTTGATTCCGTGAAAACTTTAAATTCTGTGAATTTCATGAATTCCTTAAATTCTACAAATTTCATGAATTCCATGAATTCCTTAAATGTCATGAATCACATGCATTCTATGAATTCCTTGAATTCTATGAATTCCTTGTATTGCATGAATTTCTTGAATTCCATAAATTTCCTTGGGTTCAATAAATTCCTTGAATTCCATGAATTCATTAAGTTTTATAAATTCCTTGTGTTCCATGAATTCCTTAATTTCCTAGAATTCCTAAAATGACAAGAATTTCTTGAATTCCTAAAATTGCTTGAATTTCATAAGTTCTGTGAATTTCGTAAATTTCATGAATTCCATAAATTCCTTAAATTCCAAGAATGTAATGAATCCTATGAATTTCATAACTTCTATGAATTTCTTGAATTCCATGAATGTCATTAATTCCCTGAATTTCCTTATTTCCAATGAATTCCTTGAAATCTATAAGTTCTTCGAATTCCACGAATTTCTCAAATTCCATGAATTCCTTAATTTCTATAAATTCCCTTTGGTTCAATGAATTCCTTGAATTCCATGAATTCCATAAATTCCTTTAGTTCCATGAATTTTTTGTGTTCCATAAATTTCTGAAATTCCTACAATTCCTTGAATGCCTAGAATTCCTAGGACACCTTGAATTGCTTAAATTTCTAGAATTCCTAGAATTCCCAGAATTTCTAAAATTCCCAGGATTCCCAGGATTTCTTGAATTCCATTAATTTAGTTGATTCCGTGTAAAATTTGAATTATGTGCATTTCATTAATTTCTTAAATTCTACAAATTTCATCCATTTCATGAATTCCTTAAATTTTATGAATCCCTTGCATTCTATAAATCCCTTAAATTCTATGAATTCCTTCAATTGCATGAATTTCTTGAATTCCATAAATTTTCTTGGTCTTAATGAATTCCTTGAGTTTTATGAATTCCTTTTTTTCCATGAAATCCTCAAATTCCTGGAATTCTTAGAATTCCTTAAATGCCAAGAATTTCTTGAATTCCTAGAATTCTTTAAATTTTATGAATCTCTTGATTTCCATGAATTCCTTGAATTTCATAAATCCCTTGAATTCTATGAATCCTTTGAATTCTATAAATTCCTTTAATTGCATGAATTTCTTGAATTCCATAAAACTTCTTGGGTGCAATGAATTCGTCGATTTCTATGAATTCCATAAATTCTTTAAATTTTTTAAATTCCATGAATTCCTTAAATTCCTCAAATTCCTTGAATGCCTTTAATTACTTAAATTCTTCGAATTCAATGAATTCCCTAAATTTCTCGAATTCCTTGAATTCCGTGAATTACTCAAAACTGTCGAATTCCTAGAATTCCTTGAATTCCATAAATTCCTTGAATTCTATGAATTCCTTGAATTCCTCAAATTCCATGAATTCCTAGAATTCTTTGAATTCTTAGAATTCCATGAATTCCTATAATTCTTTGAATTCTTAGAATTCCATGAATTCCTATAATTCCTTGAATTCTTAGAATTTCTTGAATTCTTCGAAGTACTAGAATTCCCAGGATTCCTTGAATTCCTTGAATTCCATGAATTTAGTTGATTCTGTAAAAACTTTGAATTCTGTGAATTCACAGAATTTACGAAATTCAAATAATTGAAGGAATTTATGGAATCAGGAATTCAAGGAATTTGTAGAATGCGAAAAATTCATGGAATTCAACAAATTCATGGAATTGAAGGAATTCCTATGGTAGAATTTAAGGAATTCATGAAGTTCAAGGAATTCATGAAATATAATGAATTCGTAAAATTTAGGCAATTCACGGAATTCAAGCAATTCAAGAAATTCATGAAATTTACAGAATTCTTAGAATTCACGTAATTCAAAGAATTCTCGTAACCTACGAAATCCTCGAAATAAATGCAATTTTCGAAATTCATGGAATTCTCGAAATTCTTGAAATTTAAGGAATCCGAGAAATTGAACAAATCAATGTAATGCAAGAAATCCATGGAATTCAAGGAATTCATGGAATTCAAGGTATTCATGGAATTTATGGAATTCATAGAATTTAAAGAAGTAAAAAAATTCGTGGAATTCAAAGAATGCGTAAGATTCGTAGAATTTAAGAAATGCGTAGAATTCAAGGAATTCGTAAAATTCTCGGAATTCGTGGATTTATCTAAATTGTCATTCTCGGAATTTCCGAAATCTATGTCATTCTCGGAATTCATGAAATTCTCGGAATTTATGGAATTCAAAAAATTACGCGATTAGACAGAATTCAATAAATTCTGTAAATTCCATGAATTTCCTAAATTCCTTGAATTCCTTGCATTTCATGAATTACTTTAATTTCGTCGAATTCCTTAAAATTCATGAATTCCTTTAATTCCCTGGATAAGTTGAAATACATGAATTCTTTGAATGTAATAAATTAAACTCATTTTTTGAATTCCGTCAATTTTAATAAATTCCATGAATTCCTTAGATTACATTAATTCCTTAAATCTCACAATTTTCTGGAATTTCAAGATTTCCTTGAATTCCATAAATTTAGTTAATTTCGCGAAAACCTTGTACTCTCTGAATTCATGGAATGCATGGAATTCAAATAATTCAAGGAATTCATGAAATTCACGGAATTCAGGGAATTTAAGGAGTTCATAACATTCAAGTCATTTAAGTAATTCCAAAAATCCATAGAATCCATAGAATTAACGAAATTTAAGGAATTTATGAAATTAATGAAATTTAAGTAATTCATGGAATTTAGGGAATTCATAGAATTCGCGTAATTCAAGGGATTCAAGGAATTCGTGAAATTCTCGGAATAAATGTACGGCTCGCAAAATAAATTTCTCGCATAAAGGTGGTTGTTGGGCGTACACTTTAAACAATGCATTACACAAACAATAAAATATTCTCGGAATAGACGGAAACTTCGTTTGACGAAAAGCATGGACCCGGTAAAGGTGAAGGTAAAGCTTTAGGCGCTAAATCGAGACTAGGCGTTTGGAATGCTGGAGGGGT
>JAUELO010000273.1:6016371-6030354 GCA_032357855.1 Amphibolips quercusostensackenii | reverse complement strand
TCCCTTCTCCTTTCACTTCCCCTTTCCATACACTCCCTTTTCCCTATTCTCCCATTTTCCCTTCTCCTTACCTTTTCTCTTTTCCCTTTACCCTTACCTTTCTCCTTTCACTTTTTTCCTTTTCCCCCTATTTCTGTCCTCTTCCCATTTCCCTTTTTGTCTTGTAAAAAAAATTAATTTCGTAAAGAATGCATCAAGATTTGATGGGCTCGGGAATATACAATACAGTCTTATTAGCGTTTGCGGGCATAGCGCGTGGCGATAGGAATGCGACGTCGATTCATTAGGAACGAGTTTGCGCGGCTTTATAAGGTGGCGTAGGTGCGAGATACAGGAATGGAATGAGCAGTCGATCGGTCTATCCTGTTCATTCGTACGATTGCAACCGTGTTGTTATTGTCATTAAAGTGCAATGCCCCGATCTAGGAATGGGCAATAGGGTGGTCCAAAAATGCATTGGGAAATTCTTTTTTCGAATTTTCATGGATATGGACCGAAAATTTGTTCGAATCCACATAAAAATAAATCCACTTTTTTTGTTTTGAAAAAAATTATATTTAGAGGTGGCGCAAGTCCCATGAAGTTTGACACATATTTCCCATAAGAAAAAAAGACGGTTTTGAAAATTTGACACAGAATCCTCAATATTAGCTGAATCGAGTTAAAAATCAGCTTTTCTCTTTAAAATTAGTCATAGAATACGGAAGAAATATTTGTGTTAAAATATCACCCCCGTAAGTCTGTTTTATAGGGTCCCAAAAAAACCCCATAAGTGAAAAAATGGTTTTTGCGGGTCTTTTGCGCTAATTATGATTTTTCTGCGCTTTTTTTTAATAGAAAATGTTTTTAATCCATTAAATACAACTTTATACTGATAACTAGATGTTTATGTAAATTGTTTAAACAACTTATTTTTGTATTTAGCAATTTTCTCTCAGAATAGAGTTAGAAAGTCGCGGTTTCTTTAGAAAAATTTCAATTTTTCTTTAATTTTCAATTAGAGCTAAGTTATGCTTCATTAATTTTAATAAAGATAATTGTTCAAACAATTTTTTATTATTTTTAATAATATTCTATAATAATAATGGTAGAAAATTGCAGTTTTTTAAAGAATGTTTTCACTTTTTGTCGAATTTTCAATTACAGTCAGATAAATAATTAACTAAAGTTAGCCAAATGTCTAAACAAATTATTATTCTTAAAAATATTGAATTTGTATAATGCTAGAAAGTTGCGGTTTTTTCGGAAATTTTCAACTATTTGTCTAGGTTTTCATTTAGACTGAAGTAATAATTAATTCAAGGTAAAAAAAATTGCTTACACGATTTATTATGATTGTTCATAATATTTTGCTTATTATGGAAGGTTGCGGGTTTTTGTCTCTTGTGTATCATAGCTTTTTTGTTTTAATTAATTTTATTAAACATCGGGAAAATAGTAAAAATAACTTAATCGAAACAATACTATTAAAAAAATGACTCTGCTTCAGGTTCACCTATTATTTCTTCGTAACTAAAAAGTCAAAGAAAAACTAAAAATTTGAGAAAAAACAACTTTCTAGCATCACTTTAAAAAAAGATAGTTATAAACGATAAAAAATTGTTCAAATAAGCATGTTTGTTAACTTTTATTGATTATTACCTCACTAAGTGAAAAGCTGACAAAAATTTTAAGAGTTCAGAAAAAACGCAACTTTTTAGCACTTATCTAAGATAAGATAGTTGTAAACAATAATAATTTGTTTGAACAATTACTTTTGCAATATTAATTAATTATTAAGTCACTCCAAGTGAAAAATAAACAAATAGTTGAGAATTTCAGAAAAAAAGCACAACTTTAATTGATTATTGACCTGACTCTAATTAAAAATTGGACAAAAAGGGGAAACATTTTTGAAAAAACTGCAATTTTCTATCATTATTTTAAGAGAATATTATTAACAATGATAATAAATTGTTTAAATAATTATTTCTGTTTGCTTTACAAAATTTTTAATTTTCAATTATAAAATTAATATTGAGTAGCCTCTTTAGACATTTCTTTTATTTGAGAACATTGATATAATTTGAAGACTAACTTTAATAGATTATAAGAGCCGTCCATAAACTCCTTTCAATTAAATTTTTTTTTTATTTTGTTCTGAATTTGAAAGAAATCAAGAAGAAAATGCAACTATTATTGCTTACAGTTTTTTTTTTTGGTTGAAAAGTCTAGCATAATATTTTGTGTTCAGAATTGATCTCTTTTACTTAAAAATTTAATTATTTGGTCAGAAATTTAATTATTTAGTTAAAAATTTAACTATTCTGTTGAAAACTCTTTTAATTTTTGGTTGAGAATTAATTTTTTAAATAAAAATTTTAATATTCGTTTTGTGGTTAATATTCTATTTTCAGACAAAAATTTAAGTACTCGGTTGAAAATTGATATATTCTGTTGATAATTCATCTCTTTTTGTAGAAAATTAATCTCCTAGGTTAAATAAAAACTATTCTTTAAAAAAAGTATTATTATAAAAATCCTTTCATTTTGGTTAAAAATTAATTTTTTTATATAAAAATGTAGCTATTCCATTTTGGTTAAAAAATTTAATTTATAAGTTGAGAACTCAACTATTTGTTAAGAAAATATATGCATCATTTCGAAAATTCGTCTATTTAGATGAAAAATTAAACTTGTCTGTAAAATATTTATCATTATAGTTGAAAGTTTATCTATTTTGTTGAAAATTTGTCTTTTTTAGTTCAATTCAACTGGTTGAGAATTTGCCTTTTTGGTTGAATTACTGTTTTTGATTTACAATAAAAATATTTTTTTGTTAAAATGTTAACTATCACGTGTTTCGATAAAAAGTTATAATTTGGTGAAAAATGAACTTTTTGGCTTATAGTTAAACTACTTTGTAAAAAATTAATTTTTTTTTCATTGAAGATTCATCACTGTAGTTTAAAATTCAAATATTTGGTTGAAAATTTATCTTTTTGTAGAAAATTCAATATTTTAGTTCAAAATTAAACTATTTGTTTGAAAATGTAACTATTTTGTTAAAGAAATAATTTTTTATCTGAAAATGTTATTTCATTTTTTGTTGAAAATGTTTTCTTTATAATTTAAAAACTCAACTATTTTGCAGAAAATTTATGTATTTTGTTAAAAATTCGTCTTTTTCAGTTGAATTCAACTGGTAAAGATTTTCTTTTTTTTAGTTGCTTTTTGAACTAAAAATTTTGCGATTCCATTTTTTGTTTAAAATTTAAATTTTCTAGTTAAAAATTTAAATATTTGATTGAAAATTCATCTTTCTTGATTGAAAAATAAGTTCCTTGTTGGAAATTTTTTCTTCAACGTTTAAATGTGAATTATTTTCTAAAATTTTTGACTTTTTAGCTTTACAACTTAACTATTTTGTTGAAAATTTATTCATTTGCTTAGAAAATGAATCTTGCTTGTTGAAATTATTTATTTGGTTGAGGATTGCACTATTATATTAAAAATTTAACTGTGTGATTTTTGTCTAAAAACTTATCTTGTTTAGTTTTTAATTCAATTATTGGGTTGAAAATTCGTTTATTTTGTTCCAAGGTCATGTTTTTGATTGATATTTTAATTATTTGCATAAAAGTAAAAGAATTTTTAAACAAATCATGTTTTGATTAAAATTTTACTACTTTGGTTGAAAATAAAACTATTTAGATAATAATTAATTTTTGTGTTTAAAAACCGTTTTTTCGATAAAAATTTAATCTTCTCGGGAAAAAATTCACGTTTTTGGTTGAAAATTCAATTATTTAGTTCAAAATTTAAAAATGTTGTGAAAGTCATTTTTTTGTGTAAAATTGAACTAGTTTAGTAGAAAATTCAACTGCTTTGGTAGAAACTTGAACCATTTGTTTAACAATTAACTTTCATTTTGAAAATTATGTACTTTGTTGAAAATTCGGCTTTTTTAGTGAACAATTAAAAAATTTTGCTAAAAAGTAATTATTTAACTGAAAATTTCACTATTTAATTTTTGGTGAAAATCATATCTTTGTTAGTTGAAAATTCAACTATTTTTTTGAAAATTCATTGCATTTTATTTAATAGTTGCCTTTTTGGTAAAAAAATATTATGTTTGGTTGACAATTCATGTTATTGGGTAAATATTCAATGATTTGTTTAAAAGTTTATCTATTTTTTTAGCAACTCAAAAATTTTATTAAAAAGTTATCCTTCTAGGTTAAAAAAATTGATGTAATCAGGAGTAATCTCATGCAATTCGTAATAATCGTTGGTAGTCTAGAATAATTCTCTATAAAGAGGTAATCCGCATTTTTAGGAGTAGTAGCAGATCACAAGTTTGGGCGCAAATATCACAAGTTTAAACGCGCATATCGCAAGTTTGGGCGCTCCTACGGCGCACGACTAGTGATTGTGAATTCTCTTTTGTTAAAGCTTCTTAGACTTCAACGAACACATTCTCGTCACGTATCTCGTGCCTAGAGTAAGCGGTTGCTGGTTCGTTGCGCCTGTTGCCTTTCTCCACACTATGCACTCGATCTGATCCGTTCCGATCTAAAATCGACATTCGCGATCGATCGACCGTAAGAACAACTGCGCGTGCTCCACTATCCTGCCCACGCGCCCTAAGGCGCCTCTGCGCTTTTTCTCTACTTTTTTTGGACCTACATTCACCTGACCGGGAAATCAGGAAAAAATCGGGAAATGATCAGGATTGATTCAGAGACCGCGATTGTTCTCTCGAATGTACTAATATGCAAATTAAAATTGGTTCCATATATTTCATTGCATATTACAATTTTTATTTTAGGATAGGGAGTTCCCGTGAAGAATTATGATTTAACTTGGAACAGGGGATTTCGGCAATGGTAAAAAAATCACTTTTCTAATTAGATTTCGTCATAATTTAAAACTTTCTTACTGACTTTTTCTTTGTACTAAACGTTCTGTTTTACAGAACACTTGATCCTTCATTTCAAGTTTCGAAAAAAAAATTTCAGAATTTCAGAAAACTAGATTAATTAATTAGTCAATATAAATTCACTGGAAGAAAACGATCCTCAAGAGTGCGCCGCATTCGGTGTAGTTTTGAGTTGCAACATTTTCGAGAGAAGAAAACAAATGAATACACAATGAAAATTTTCATTGTTTAAAATGAGATGCAACAAATTTCCCAGGAACGGTTTTCTGCTTTGTGAATAAGGTTGTTGGTCTCTTTTTCTTCATTACTCTGTAAGACAGTCAGCAAAATTTTACAAATATTCCAATGAATTTTGAACGATATACCATGGTCAGAAGTGTATTATACTAAATTTCGGAAGAAAATTTCAAAAATTTATTTTCTTTAAATAAAAAAAAAATTAAAAAGAAACTCGATTATAATTTCTTGAATAACTTTACTCTTTTCCTATAAAGGACGCGCATAAAGCATTTTTTTAGTTGGAAGTTAAGAAACACAAATTTATATTTTTGACGAAATACAAAGTTTATAAGAAATGAGAAGGAATGCAAGAAAAAAATGAAATTTTTAAATAAATAATATATCTATAATATATATTCCCAATCGGTAATTTTGATTCAATAGTAATGAACGTTCTCTAAATTTTAAAGAACACTTTGTTATTCACTTCAAGTTTGAATATAAATATGTTAGGAATTTCCGAAAAACACCTGAAGTGTATCATACCAAATTTTAAAAAATAATTTAAAAATCTTATTGTCAAATAAATGAGGGGTTACCAATGGGTGTATAATAGAAGCGCATATCATACTTTAATTTTATTAAAAACGCTAAAAAATTGAAAATAAATTTTATCATATAAGCGAGAAATACTATTTTTTGGAAATTATTTTTCTGATATTTCTTTTCCTCCTTTCCTATAAAGGACGAATATAAGGCAGTTTTTGAGTTTGAATTAAAGATGCCCAAATCCATAATTTTCAGAAAATCATAATTTCGCCTATTCCCTTTTTTCCTTTTCTTAAAAAATGTTTAATCCAAAATTACAAATTTTTTACAAAACAATTGAATTGTCAACTCAAAATATAAATTTACAAAAAATGAGTTGAGTTTCAAACAAATAGTAGAATTTCAGACGAAAAAATATAAACATTTAAGAAAAAAGTCCATTTTTAACGGATTTATGAAGAACTTTATGAAAAGAATGAAGTGTCAAGGGACTTCTAGGTATTCCTGCGGGTTTTTAGGTATTTTTAGGGATTTCTATGGATTTCAGGGATCTTAGAAATTTTAAGGGATTTTACCATATTTATAGGTCTTACAGGATTTCGAAAGAAATTATGAGATTTCAAGATATTCCCATGGATTTTAAGAAATTAACACGAATATCAAAGGATTCCAGTGGATTTCTAGAGAACTTTATGGTATAAATTAAATTTCGTAGGACTTCATGAGATTTTCAAGGATTTCTACAAACGTCAGGGATTTTAGACATTCCATCATATTTTAGGGATTTATAGGATTTTAAAAGAAATTATAAGATTTTAAGGGGTTTCTTCTGACTTCAAGGGATTTTGAAGGTTTCAAGGGATTCAAAAAGATTGGCGAGTTTTCTAGGAATTTTTAGTTAAAAATGCAACTGTTTGGTTAAAAATCAATCGGCTTTGATTAAGGATTCAACTATTTCGTTCAAAATTCGTTTTTTTTGTGTTTTTTTTTTATGAATCCATCTGATTTTGATTTCCTCTTTTGCTATAAAGGACGAACATAGGGAACATTTTTAGTTGGAAATGAAGGAGTCAAAAACCTTATTTTTGAGGAAATATAAAGTTTGAAAAAAATAAGCATGCAGGCGAGGAAGAAGAAGACATTTGTAAATAATTAATATTTCTATGACTAGAAGTTTATTGCACCAGACTTTTGATTAAATTTAAAAAAATGTAATGCCAAGTATTTGAGTGGTCACCAATGAAATTAAAAAGAAATTCGATTCTAATAAGCCAAAAATAGTGTTGTTTTTAGCAACTCTTTTTCTCTTTTCCAATAATGGACGAACATAAGGCGCTTTTCATGTTGAAATTGAAGTAGTCCAAATCCATATTTTCAAGAAAAAACACGCATTTGAATAAAAATTTTAAAAATGTGATGTCAAGTTTTTAAGTTAACCAATGGAACTCAAAAATTCGATCGTAATAAACGAGATGGACCATTGTTTTTAACAACTCTTTTCCTATAAAGGACGCACATAGCACTTTTTGAGTTGGGAATGAAATAGTCCAAATCCATATTTTTGCGTGAATAAAAAGTTTAGAAGAAATCAACATGTTGGCAAAGAAAAAAAGGACATTATGAAATAAATCATATATCCATGACCGGAAGTGTATCATAGTAACTTTTGAATCAATTTTTTAAAAACATAATGTCAAGTATGTTAGTGGTTACCAATAGAAATAAGGAAAAATCGATTATAATAAACAAGATGTACAATTATTTTAACAATTCTTTTCCTCTTTTACTAGAAAACACACACCTAGGCACTTTTTGAGTTTGAACTGAAGTAGTCCAAATACACATTTTTGACGATATACAAAGCTTAGAAGAAATGAGCATGTTGGCGAGGAGAAAGAGGACATTTGTAAATAAATCATATATTTATGACCAGAAGTATATCATACCAAATTTTGGATAAAATTTTCAAAAATGTAATGTCAAGTATTTAAATTGCCAATGAAACCAATAAAACTAAGCAAAAATTCGTTTATAATAAACAAGATAAACCATTGTTTTTAACACCTCTTTTCCTATAAAGGAAGCACAAAGCACTTTTCAAGTTGAAATTGAAGTAGTCGAAATCTATATTTTTAAGGAAATAAAAAATTTAGAAGAAATGAGCATGTAGGCGAAGAAAAAAAGAACATCATTAAATAAATCATATGTCCATGACCGGAAGTGTATCATACTAAATTTTGGATCAGTCAAGTATTTTAGTGGTTACCAATGCAAATAAGGAAAAATCGATTATAATAAACAAGATATACAATTGCTTTAACAATTCTTTTCCCCTTTTATCAGAAAACACACACATAGGCACTTTTTGAATTGCAACTGAAGTAGCCCAAATACACATTTGTAAGTAAGTCATATATTCATGATCAAAAGTATATCATACCAAATTTTAGATCAAATTTTCAAAAATGTAATGTCAAGTATTTGAGTTACCAATGGAAGTAAGAAAAATCGATCAAAATAAACAAGATGTACAATTTTTTTAAGAACTCTGTTCCTCTTTTCCTATAAAGGACGCACATAAGGCACTTTTCGAGTTGGAATCGAAGTAGTCCAAATCCATATTTTTGAGGAAATACAAAGTTTAGAAGAAATGAGCAGGCAGGTGAGGAAAAAGAGGACATTTGTTCAGAAAACAGAGTAGAAGCAAGTCGATGTCCGCAACGCAAGTCGCAACGGTCGCGAAACAGCTTGAAGAAGATACTCGCGTGGATTCGTTGAAATGCAGGGTGGCTGCAATACTTACTGGCTATCCTGAGCGGGTTCAACAACCTCGAATTGGCTTAAATTCCCTTCCTTGTGTCGAGGCTAATTGAGTTTTCGGTCAGTCGGCTACGATATCGTGAACCGTCCACGAAGGACGTAGTCTCCGGGTATACAAGTTCATTCACCTCTATATATAACTATAGCATAACTATAGCATGTATATTTGCTCGCTCAGTAAACTCGTGCATGTGTAAATTGCCTGCACGCGTATAATATCAATAAACGTTTACCGAGCGCGCACTTAAAAAAATTGCTGAGACTGTGACGCCTCACCAGTTGAGAATTAGGGACTTCTTCTTATTCTTCTTCTACTTCTTCATCTTCTGTGGGAGCAGGCAGGCGACGCGACGTTTCCGCCTCGCCTCCATTGAATCAATGCTCATTTTCAAACCAGTAGGGCATGAAATCTAAATCCATAACATTCCTCCTCCTATTTTTTGCTCGATTTAACCTACTTTAGAGACACGGATTCTCCAGGCATTAGGCTAGAGACTATTTAATTGTGGCCCTTTTTTTGAAGCGTTTTTCTTCACTAGTGTGGACATCAAAATAAAAGATTTTCGGCTTGGAGATCTTGAATAGCTTCTTTCATTCCAGGCCTCGGACTCATTTGAGGTACTAAAAATAGTGTCAATAGTACACAGTGGGGCCAAATCCTGAAAATGCGGACAAAATCCTAAAATTAAATTTTATTGTGTGCACACTCTGAATACGATTTGGTTTAATCAACCAAATCTTTGTTGTTTTAACTACAGACTATGGTTATTATTATAAACAAAAAAAGTATTTAGTTGACACAGCTAAATTTTTTGGTTGTCTTAACTAAATCTTTTGGCGGATCGAGGTTCAAGACCATTTTCTTCTGAGTGCACCTAAAATGAATGTTACAATGTACAATCATATTGTGCAACATTTTTAAGTTTTATTAAACCCTTAAGTTTCATCTATAAATTACGTTACCAAAATGCTTCCAAAACAGAAAATAGGGTGATTTTTAAAAAAAAATATGAAAGTAATAGGGAAATAAATTCATTTAAATAAAATTAGGGTATGGGTAGCATATTAAATTCAATATTCAGCGCTCCTAGTTCTTCAGATTTGAGGTCGAAATATATTAAATTAAAAAAAAAAAGTTGAATTTTTAACCCAAAAAGACAAATTTTCAACAAAACAATTCAATTGGAGATTAAAAATGATAATTTAACAACACAGTTGAATTTTTAACAAAATTATTAAACTTTGAACAAATTGATAATGTAAAATTGTTGAATGTTTAAAAAATAATTAAAATTTAAAAAATTGATAATGTAAAATTGTTGAATTTTTAACCAAATAGCTATGTTTTTATCCTATAAAAAGCGAATTTTCCACCAAAAAGATAAATTTTCTATTAAAAGACAAATTTTTAACAAAACGCATGATATTTTAATTACTTAGTTGAATTTTCAACTAAAAAAGATATTTTTTCTAGTAAAAATGACATAGTTAAATTTTTTATTAAAACAATTACCGTAAAGAAAAAGGAAACAAATCGTTTTGATTCAACGAAACTTGACGAATTTGTAACAAAATAATTGAATCTTGAACCAAATAGGTCAATTTTTTACGAAAAAGATTAATTTCGTACCCACAAAGTTCAACTTTTTTTTAGAAATTTGTCTCTTTTGTTTAAAAATTCATTTCTTTTGGTCAAAATGTCATTTTTTTTAAACACAACTTTTCAGTGAAAATTCTTGTACTTTTTTGTAATTTTATCTTTTTTTTTTATAGAAAGTTAATCTTTTTGATTGAAAATAATGGTCTTTTTGGAAAACTTATCTTTTTGGTTGAAAATTAAACTATTTTGTTAAGAATTAATATATTTTGGTGCAAATGCAACTATTTCTTTAAAATTTAAACTACTTTGTTATAAAATAAATTTTTTTCAAGATTCGAATTTTGGTTTGGAAATTTAACTATTTTGTTAGAAAAACGTCATTTCTGGTTGAATTCCACTGCTTAAAAATTAATTTTCTTTGTTGTTCAAAATTCATCGCCTTGAT
Organism: Amphibolips quercusostensackenii; assembly: GCA_032357855.1. NCBI lineage: Eukaryota > Metazoa > Arthropoda > Insecta > Hymenoptera > Cynipidae > Amphibolips > Amphibolips quercusostensackenii. The sequence continues at coordinate 6,019,800 of JAUELO010000273.1, read as the reverse complement.
TGAAAATTTATCTTTGTAATTGGAAAAAGATATTTGGTTAAAAATTTAAATATTTTCTTGAACATTCATCCTTGTAGGTTGCAAAATCATCTTTTATGCCGGAAGTGATAAATTTTAAAGCGAAAAGGTAATAGATCATTTTCAAATAATTAGTTTAATTTTCAACTAAATAGTTGAATTTTCCTACCAAAATAGACGAATTTTCAACAACAAGTATGGGTTTTCAAGAAACAACATAATTTTTAACACAATAGTTAAATTTTCTACCAAATTGTTAAATTTTCAAGCCCAAAAGGTGACGTTTATAGAAAACAGTTGAATTTTCATTTGAAATTATGCTTTTCAAAAAAACGGATATTTAACGAAACATGTAATAGTAGATATTTTAAACAAACCACAATATAATCTGAAATCAAAATCATTTACATTTAACCAGAAAGACGAATTTTCAACGAAATAGTTAAATCCTAAATCTGCTGAAATCCTCTACAAAAACTTCCTGGAAAATTCGTCAATCGTTTTAAATACCTCAAAATCTTCAAAATCGTTGGAAATCCATAGGATTCCCTTTAAATATGATAATTTCTTTCGAAATCCTATGAATCCCTCAGATACGGCGAAATCTTTGAAGTACCTTGAAATCTTTAAAATTCCTAAAATTTGAAGGAATCCTTAGAAATCCCTTAACATCCACTGACATCTCTGTAAAACTCCCTCAAATCTATATAAAATCCTTATATTCTTATGGAATCTTTAAATCGCACTATATTATTTAAAATCCTTTGAAATTTTTAATGATCCTCAAGCCTAGTGAAATCTCTAGAAATGGTTTAAAATCCCGTATATTTTGAAATCTCAAATAATATCTCGTAAATTATTTTGAAATTTGTAATAGCTTTTAAAATTTCTTCCAAAATTTTTAAAATTATGAAATCCTCTCAAATCAGATGAATCTTCCTGAAATCTCCTAAAATACTTAAAACACTAAAACGCTTTGAAACGTCATAAAATCCTTTCAAGCCCCTGAAATCAGTTAAAATCCTATAAAACGCCTTGGAATCTCTTGAAATCTTTGAAATCTTTTGAACAATTTAAAAATCCCTGAATGTACTTTGCAATCTTTAGAATCCCTTAAAATGAAACTATTTTTAAATCATTAAAATCCTAAAATCTTTATAAATTTCGATTTTTGAGATGGTCGATATGTAATGTTATCCAATCTAGCATCTTTGTCAAAATGCACCGCCTAGGAAAGTGGTAAATAGGTTCAACAGTGTCGTGAGTAAGATTCAAACATTCAGGTGCTTGACGGAATGGTCCTTTAAAAAAATTGAATTGCTTCAATCCCTTTAATAAAAGTCAAGAATGATATACAAGCAAGCATGAACAGAAGGTTTTTGAATATTTGTGTACTTTTTTTGTAAGTAACTAGAAGACTATTGTTTGAAACAAAAGAAGTCTTTTTTTAGCATGTATCAAATGCAGAAAAGATCTTTGGGTGATATGGATGTTATACGCCATGATATAGTGGCATAAAATGGATTAAATGACGCATTTTGATCCCACGTGCAACTGAAACAAGTGGGATGTTTGTTATGTCACCTATGCAAATAATTATCTCCTTCTTAATTATTCTCGCGTTCTACATAAACAAGTGCACCTCCGCGGGGTACTACGCAGTTGGTCCGCGTTTCAACGATTGGCATGCAGCTCATTGGCTTGTGCATTTTATAAATAGGATATCTTATTAGATAGGTGCAACGGGTGCAATAAACATGACTATCACTCGGTGCCAGTGGTGGCCCTTTTTCGACCGCCTTCCGCACATGCAAGGAACAAGACTTGCGACGCATTTTCTGACTTTCCTGCTTGGCGAGGAAATATATCACTCTTGTTAAATTTCAAGGCATAGAGTTATTAACAAGCTGCGCATTTCCATGCTAGTTTAATAAATCTAAATAACTGTTGTCAAACGTACAGCTGTTCAAGAGTAAATGCTGGAGTAAATGTAGGTACTTGAATGGCATTATAAACGTTTTTCACAAAACAAATAAAGATTAATAAAAATACGCACTGATTAGATTGATTCTTCAAGATTGTGTAGCATAAAAATGATGACATATTCATTCAGTGATTAATTTTTATAACCATATCAAAATGTTGCTAATTAGACAACATTGCATCAATATTTTTTTTTTGATACAAAGTTTGATGAGCGATTATTGCGTTATATTACGTATTTCAATGTTCATTAAAGACGACAGCTTACTTCATCAGACGTCTATAAATTCCGATTAATGCTTCGGGTTAAGCCTTTCGGTTTGAGTGACGCATCATCGAGACAGACTCTGCCACGTGCTCCTGGTTAAAGACCCAAATGATATTGAAAGAAATTCATTAGTTTGTCTCACTGACCATCTATAGCCCCCTAAAAAAGAATCTAATCGCCATTCTGGGTATCATTTAGATCAAATATTGTTCACAGTAATAGATCCAATATAAAAGTCAACGTTTGCATAATTTCGACCTTAAAGTTTCATTAACCTCAGGAATCAGGATGAGTCATGCAAATCATGCATCCTGTACATGTCACAATATAACATATCCTTTTAAACTTTTAGCGACATTCTCTCGATATTTCATGCTTACAATTAGATAATTTATCAGATTCATTACTGTAATCATCTCTATACTTTCTTATTCATGATTGATGCATTTAAAAGCCCACAGGTGAAATTTAGAAAGTGATTTTCTTTTTACGAAAATCATTCTTCGTACGCATCTGATTAAAATCTTACGCAGTGAAATTTTTGTATGAACGCGTACAAATTATGCGGCACGCAGCACTTTTATTTAAGCTGCATCAGCCATAGAAGGTGTCAGGCTGGATCGGTTCTTTGTGATCGACTTGACAAAGCGAATTAAACCGAACAGATTACATAATCTGACCCAATAATCGTTAAAATAACAATGCCGTAGAATAGCTTCTCCTTGCAATTCGCAGAGTAGCGCGATTCATTTTTATGGACAATCTTTTAATTGATGTGCCATAATATCTTGTCAGTTTCGGTGTTCTAGATGTATAGAGAGGTTGCGCGCATCAGCGATCATGCTCATCTAGTTGATTTCTTGTCTTTCTACGATTCAGGATCATCAGAGTTTTTAGCTTTATGATAATTTATTTCTTGTTAACTGTCTCGATTCCAATTTAAATATTCAGAATTTTAATTTTTTGCCAGATTGTGTCATTGACGGAAAAGGTTGGAGTTGACGAATTTGAGGCTATAATTTAGGTGAACGTAAGTGGTATTACGGCGAGTATTGAAAGAAACGATCAAGATCAACGTGTAAACTGGTTAGGTTACGAGCAGGCTGGAAGGATGTTGGGTATCATCCCTGGATGTGGACTATGTGACATGGTGCTTTAAA
>JAUELO010000273.1:5971514-5987166 GCA_032357855.1 Amphibolips quercusostensackenii | reverse complement strand
AGTTTTAACCAAAGAAATAAATCTTCCACCAGAAAAGAAGAATTTTCGACAAAAATAGTTGGAATAGAAATTTCAACATAAAAATAATAATTTGTAACAAAGTAGTTAAAGTTTTAACCAAAGAAATAAATCTTCAACCAGAAAAGCAGAATTTTCGACAAGAATAGTTAAAACAGCAATTTAAACAAAAAACTAATAATTTGTAATAAAGTAGTTAAAGTTTTAACCAAATAAATCTTCAACCAGAAAAGAAGAATTTTCGACAAAAATATTTGAAATAGAAATTCCAAAAAAATTAATAATAATTTGTATCAAAGTAATTAAAGTTTTCACCAAAGAAATAAATCTTCAACCAATAAAGAAGAATTTTTGACAAAAATAGTTAAAATAGAAATTTCACCATAAAAATAATAATTTGTAACAAAGTAGTTAAAGTTTTAACCAAAGAAATAAATCTTCCACCAGAAAAGAAGAATTTTCGACAAAAATAGTTGGAATAGAAATTTCAACTAAAAAATAATAATCTGTAAAAAAGTAGTTAAAGTTTTAACCAAATAAATAAATCTTCAACCAGAAAAGAAGAATTTTCGACAAAAATAGTTGAAATAGAAATTTCAACAACAAAAAAAACGAACTTTTAACAAAATATTCAAATTTTAAACTAAAGACATAAATTTTTAACGAAAGCAATGAGTTTTTAAAAAAGCAGTTCGATTTTCAAGTAAAATTATGCCTTGAAAAGTTTTTTTTGTTTGTTAAAAATTAATCTATTAAATGGAAAATTCGTCTTTTGCTAGAAAATTATTCTTCCTTGTTAAAAATTCATCTTTGTAAGTTAAAAATTGAGATAATTGGGAAAAAAATTCAATAAGTTTTTTTTAGTATAATTATTATGTTGAAAATGTAATTGTTTTGTTCAAAATTTTTTCTTTTAAATCAAAAATTTGTCTGTTTTGGCTGGAAATAAAGTTTTTGGATTATAATTCAAGTGAATCCTAAAAAATTCGTCTTTTTGTTTTGAAAAGTTTAATATTTGGTTGAAAATTTATCTATTTATGTAAAAAATTTGTTTTTTGGCAGAAAATTAATCTTTTTAGTTGAGAATTCATCTTTTTAGTTTAAAAATTCAACTATTTTGTACATAATTCTCTATTTAAAAAAAAATTATTCATTAAATTGAAAATTCAACTGTTTGGTTCAAGATGCGTCTTTTTGAATTGAAAATTCATCTCTTTTGGCCGAAAATGGACCTTTTTGTCTAAAATGCAACTTTTCGGGATGATAGTTTGTGTTTCTTCTAAAAAATTTATCTTTTTGGCTTAAAAAATAAACCATTTGTTCGGAAATACAACATTTATTATTGTGGGGATTGAACAGGTATCTTATAGTTACTTTGAAAGTTAAAAAGACATTTATACTGATGACGATCCTAATCATCACCATCACTGTGAACATAATCGTTGCAAAAGTGGAATTATTACATCTTGGATGGTCCCTTATCAAGTTATAAGTATCAGTAGAAGCCTTCAGGCAGCCGTTTTATGAGCCATCTTCATGTCTTCTTCTAGATGCCGCTGCTCTGAGCAAGTACTTATTCTTGTCTTAATTTGTTTATATTTATAATAGACTACCATACGCGCGCGCAAAATTTACTATACATCTTTATCATTTACCCAATTTTTAAATAAATATTTATTTGTTTAAAGTTTTTGACCACTTGTAAAATAAATTATAATACCTTAAATACAAAAAATACATTATTACGAAATTTATAAACAATGCCTTAAAATATATTGATAGATCTTTATAATATATTGTTTCTGCACTTTAAGGTTCTTTAATTTAATATTGTATAAAAACTTAAATTTTGGACAATGACATTTGCGGGTACAATAATGCGTTACAATAATTAAAAAAAGAGCTTACGAAAATACATCGCTTGATAATTAAAACATGATCTACATATAATTTTGAAACTTAAATTCAGATACATGCCTCTATTTTTTCATGGTTATATGCATACGAGATAAAAAGCATTAAGCAATTAATTTCACTAAAAAATTAAAATAAATTTTCCTTCATATTGTTTTTAACTTGAAATTTCATTTCTAAAAATTTGAATCATCAATAACTTTTTTTACTTATTTTTGAAAAAATTGAAACATCATATTTAGATATAATTTTAAAATTGTATTCAGATACTCATATCAGCATTAATCTATAAATTCAAAGACTTAAATAACTTTTAATTTACCTTTTTTTTTTGACTTTGACTTTTATTTTTATAAATCTGATTCATTAGTAGTCTTTTACACTGATTTTAACAAAAATTAAAATACATTTATACATAGTTTTGAAAATTCAATTTAGATACTTATTTCACAACATCAGATACCTTTTAAAATAATTCCTGAAAATATAAGTTTTAATAGAATCAGTTAATAATTAATTAATCAGTTCACGATATAAAAATAATCAAAATATTATTTCTAATAAAACATTCAAATAATTTGTAATTTATATTTTTTTTTAAATTTTAACTTTCATTAATAAATATTTAATTTATTAATAAGATTTTAAATTATAATTACGGTTTTTGAATTAATAATAAGGTTTTTAAAATAATCCAAAAAATTTAGGTTTTAATAGAATAAATTAATAATAATATAATGATAATATATATTAATAATAAAATAATTTTTAACATTAATTTCATTGAAACATTTAGATAATTTTCAATTTATATATTTTTTAAAATTTAAAGTTGCATTTCTGAACACTTTAATTCATAATGACCTCTTATACTAATTCCAGAAAAAATTTAAACATATGTCCATATGATGTTAAAAATAAAATTCAGATAGTCATTTCACAACATCGCACACATTAAAAAAAATTATATAATTGTAATGAAATATTTAATTAAATTACGCTAAAGTAAATAATAAATTCATGTTACTCAATAGAAAACAATTAAACCTCAATCTTTATGTGATTTAATACACCAAACACTCGGTTTCAGTCCCCCCGGTTTCGGTCTTCCTAGAACGGCTACTCCGAAGTTTCTCCGGTGCGCAGGGCGAGAGACGTTGCGATTCTCGGCTCGGAAGGGCCGCGCGTGCGCGCGTACTCAATCGAGTGTAATGCGAAATATTGTGGAAAGGGTTCATGCACACCTGAATGCTTACGTTTCGACCCCACTGACTTCAGACCAACACAATTTGAAGAAAATTCCCGACACTGGACTGTAACCGAGAGTTCGGTGTATTAAAAAAAAAAGTGAATCATCTAATACTTAAATAATCAGTTTAGATCATAAAAAGCATTAAATGATTATCTCCATTTAATCATTCAAATAATTTTGACCTCATCATTTTTTGAAAATTTGAATTAATTATAACCTTTTAAACTGATTCTAAAAAAAATTAAAACATAAAAACAAATAATTCTGAAAAGAGTATACACTAATTTCATAACATGGGATTCATTTGAAAAATTATGCAACTGGAATAGGGGTTTTTCAAATCTGAATAAACTTTTATCATACAAATTATAGCCAATATTCAATCACATAACTTTTAAAATAAAAAATTAATTTATGTTACCTGATAAAGACAAATTTAAATTTAAATCTTCACATAATTTAATACTGTGAAAAAAACAATTCAGTCAATAATCAATTAATCAGTTCACAACATAAAAAACATTGAACAAATATTTTCATTAAAACATTTAAATAATTTTTAGATCATATTTTCTTAAAACTTGAAGCTTTATTTCTGAAAATTCAAATTATTAATAACCTTTTATACCGATTTTCTGAAAAATAAAAACATATGTACATATAATTTTGAAAATTAAATTCAGATACTGATTTTACAACAGCAAAAACATTTTTTTAAATTATATAAATGTAATAAGAGTATTTTAAATAAATAAATAAACTTGTATTACACAAATAATAGCCAATATTTAGTTACTTAAATAATTTTTACATTATATTTGTTTCTTAATTTGAAATTGCGTTTCGATAAATTTAATTGATTCATGGCCTATAAAAATATTTTCAGAAAAATGTAAATACATGTACATATTAATTAATCATTTTACAATATAAAAACAATAAACAGTTATTTTCATTAGAACAATTGAATAATTTTTACTTTATATTCTCCTTAAAAGTTGAATTAATAATAACATTTTTAAATAATTTCATAAAAAAGTAAAATGTATGTAGTAAATATGATTTTCAAAGCAAAATTTAGATACTTATTTTACAAAATCACAAAAATTTACAAAAATTATATGATTGAAATAAAGGTATTGTAAACACAAACAATATTTTATTATACAAATCATATCCAATATTTAATTTTATAACTTTGAAGTAAATAATCAGTTTATGTACTTAATTTACCAAATTAAAATTTTATCTTTGTGTAATTTACTATCCTGATAAAATAGTTAAAAATAATTTAAAATAGAAAAAATATTCAAATAATTTTTACTCTACGTTTTTTTTTTAATTTTCACTTTAATTTTTTAAAATTTGATCTATTAGCAACCTTTTATACTAATTTTAATTTTTAATGTAAAAACATATTAATATATAATTTTGAAAATTAAATTCAGATACTTATTTCACAAAATCAAAAACATTGACAAAAATCACATAATTTAATTGCAACATCAAAAACATTGACAAATATTATATAATTAAATAAGAGGTATTTTATATATGAATAAACTTTTATTATAAAAATTATAGCCAATACTTAATTACATAACCTTAAAGTAAATAATTAATTTATGTACCTAATTAAAACAAATTCAGATGCAATCTTTGTGTAATTAAATATTTTGAAAAAAATTAATCAGCTTATAATTAATTAATCAGTTCACAAAATAAAAACCATTAAGGCCATGTCAGCGTAACCTCAAAAAATGTTTTCGCTTTTTTTTCAAACCCAACTTACGTTTACAAGAAACGTGATATCGAGTTAAAAATTTGTAAAATTAAATTAGATTCACTAATAAACGCGGGTCTGGTCCTAAACATTATAATTATGAAAAAAGCAACAAAAAAAAATTTGTCTCTATGATTGTGAAAATTTAAACCAGGAACACGTTTTTTAGTACTTTTTATTTGATTTAAGTAAGTTGGATTTAAAAGAAACTGAAAAGAAATTTTAAGGTTACGCTGACATGGCCTTAAATTAAAATTTCATTGAAGAAGAAACAATGTAGCCGATTCCTACTATACTACATTATTACTACAACCATATAGTCGATTCCTACTATCCCACGATCTTACACAAGATGGAGATTACCTCTTTTCATAAAAATGAACCATCAGCTATTTAGTGGAAAATCAAACTATTTTGCTTAAAGTGTAATTTTTTTGTTAAAAATTTAACTTTTTAAAAAAAAGTTGCCTTTTTTGTCCAAAAATGAAATGCTTTCTTGAACATTCGTCTTTTTGAATAGGATATTTATCCTTTTCGGGTCGAAAATTCAACTATTTTCTTGAAAATTAACTTTTTTCTTAAATATTCATATTTCTGGATAAGTAATTATTAATTTTTAATAACTGGTTTAAGTAGTTAATTAAAATTAACTATTTGTAACTATTTTGTTAAAAATCAGACTTTTTGGGTTGAAAATTTAATTATTTTCGTTAAAATTTAATTTTCATTCTAACAATTCATATTTTTGGTTTAAGGATTTAAATTTTTTGCAAAAAATTAGTTTGTTTACACACCAAACTAGTTTTTTTGAAATCAAACTGTATTTGAAAATATAGCTTTTTGGTTAAAATTTGAACTATTTGTTCAAAAATTAATTTTCTTTCTAGAATTCCATATTCTTGGGTTTCGAATTCAAATGTTTTAGGAAAATTTTATGTTTTTCTTTGTGTTAATGTGTGTTAAAATATTTTGTTAAAAATCCGACTCTTTTGGATTGAAGATTCATTTATTTTTGTTGAAAATAAATTTCTTTGTTGAAAATTTACGTTTTTGGTTTAGCATTCCACTTTTTTGTAGAGAAATAGTTTGTTTATACATTTAACTATTTTTGTTACAAATTCAACTATTTTTTAAAATATGGCTTTTGGTTAAAAATTTAACCATTTTTGTTACTAATTGTCTTTTTCGGTTGAAAATTAACTTGTTAAAAATTCATGTTTTTGGGTTGAGAATTCAACTATTTTGTACAAATTTATCTTTTTTCTTATGTGTTGAACATTCAACTATTTTCTTGAACATCCGACGTTTTGGGTTGAAAATTAAATTATTTTCGTCAATAATTAACTTTCTTGTTGAAAACATATATTTTTGAGTCGAGAATTCAACTTTCCGATAGAAAATTATTTTATTTATATATTCAACTATTTTTTGTTAAAAACTTAAATATTTTTGAAAATAAGGCTTTCTGGTTAAAAATTGCCTTTTGTGTTAAAAATCCATGTTCTTGGGTTAAGAATATAAACTTTTTTGTAGAAATTTTTTTTTTGCTGATGAACATTCAAATATTTTGTTGAAAATCTGACTTTTTGGGTTGAAAATTCAATTATTTTTGTTGAAAATTAACTTTCTCGTTAGAAATTTATGTTTTTTAGTTAGGAATTCAACTATTTTGTAGAAATTTTGTTTTTTCCTTACGTATTAAACATTGAACTATTTTGTTGAAAATACGACTTTTGGGCTGAAAATTTAATTATTTCCATTGAAAATTAACTTTCTTTTTTTAAAATCTATATTTTTTAGTTTAGACTTTAACTTTTTTCTAGAAAAATAGTTTGTTCATACATACAACTATTTATATTAAAAATTCAACTATTTTTTTGAAATATGGGTTTTGATTAAAAATGTAAACATTTTTGTTTAATTCATATTTTTGGGTTAAGAATTTCAACTGTTTTGCAAAAATTTTTTTTTGCTAATGAACATTCAAATATTTAGTTGAAAATCCGACTCTTTGCGTTGAAAATTCAGCTATTTATGTTGAAAATAACTTTCTTATTAAAAATTCATATTTTTGTGTTGAAAATTAACTTTTTTATTAAAAATTTAGTTATTTTTTTGGAAAATTCGTTTTTTTTATTCGTTAAACATTCTACTATTTTAGTTGAAAATTCCATTGCTTTGTTGAAAATTAATTTTTTTTTTGGTTAAAAATTAAATTACTTTTTTTGTAAATTTATTTCTTTAGAAATTAACTTTTTTCTGAAAAAGTCATAATTTTAAGTTAATAGCTCAACTTTTTGGTAAAGAATGCGTCTTTTTTATTTGGAAATGTGACTATTTTGTTAAAAATTAACATTCTTCGTTACAAATGCAGTCGTTTGGTTAAAAATTAATTTTTTTATAATTCAACAATTGAGTTCAAATTTTTTATCTCTTGGTTGAAAATTAACTTTTTGTGAAAAATTCAATTGTTTTGTAAAAAAAACCCTTTTTATATTGGTTAAACATCACACTATTTTGGTTAAACCATTCAACTGCTTTGTTGAAAATCTTTTTTTTTTGGGTTGAAAATTAAATTTTTCTGGTTAAAAATTCATTTATTTCTTTAAAAATTAACTTCCTTCTGAAAATTTATATTTTTTAGTTAACGATTGAACTGTTTTTAGAGGATTAACTTTTTAAATTTAAAATTCAGCTATTTTGTTAAAAATTAACTTTCTGTGTTAAAAATGCTATCGTTTGGTTGAAAATTAATTTCTTTTTATAATTCAACAATTGAGTTGAAAATTTTTCTCTTTTGGCTGAAAATTAAATTTTTTTCTTTTGGCTGAAAATTAACTTTTTTGTTAAAAATTTAATGTTCTTGTAGAAAATTCTTCTTTTTTTCTGTTCTTAAACACTCCACTATTTTGGTTGAAATTTCAGCTGCTCTGATGAAATTTTTTGTTGTTGTGAAAATTAAATTATTTTGTGTTGAAAATTCAACTCATTCTTTTAAAAATTAACTTTCTTGATGACAACTCATATTTTTGGGTTGAGAATTCAACTTTTTTGTACAAAAATATTTTGTTTATACGTTCAACTATTTTTGTTGCAAATTCAACTTTTTTTATAAATATGTCTTTTTGGGTTAAAAATTTAACTATTTTTGTTGAAAATTGCCTTTTTTTAATAAAAATTAATATTTTTTAGGTCAGAATTTAAACTGTTTTGTGGAAATTTTTATTCTTTTTTGCTGATGAACATTTAAATATTTTGTTTAAAATCCGACTTTTTGGGTTGAAAATTCAATTACTTTTTGATGGAAAATAACTTTTTTGTTGAAAATTGATATTTTTTTATTAATAATTCAACTGTTTTGTAGATAATTCGTCTTTTTGGCTTGAAAATTTAACAAGTATCTTAAAAATTCTTTGTTCCTAGGTGAAAATTAACTTTATTATTTAAAGTCCAAATGTTTTCTAGAATTATTTTTTGTGAAGGTGGGGTAAGCATTTGACCATTTTTGTTAAAAATTTAACTCTTTTATTAAAAACTCGTGTTTTGGATTTAAAAGTCAACCATTTCTGTTGAAAATTCAACTATTTGTCTTAAAATGAACTAAACAATTACTTATAAAATTCAACTTTTTTGTTGAAAATTTATCTCCTGTTGAACTGTTTGATCAAAAAATAATTTTTTTTCAATTATCCAACTATTTGGTTGAAAATTCTTCTTGCTTCTTGAAATCTAACTTTTCTGTTAAAAATTAAGTTGAATTTGATCTTATGTTATTATTTAAAACTAAAAAAAAAATTTCATCACAAAAGTCCTTTGTAATGAAATTATTCTCTAATTTTGTATATCAAAATTCACCCTTACTTTCAATTTTCACAAAAGCTTGACCTCCCCTCTTCTCAAGTGCACTTCTTAGTTCCTTTGATTCGTATTGCATTACACGTAATACCCTCATACATTTATGTACCAATATAAGATGTATGTATACATGTGGAACTCTACCTGTCGTCGAGTTCATTGACCGTTTGGCAGACCATCGCTGCTCGTTCGAGTACCGAATTGCAATCTGAATTCAAGATTCTTATTTAATGAAAAAAATATTTAAAAAAAAATTATATGTTGATTTTTTTAAATAAAATAAACTTTCGAAAAGAAGATCACTGAATAGCAATTTAACTCATCTATATAATATGGAATCAAGTTCACTCAGAAAATGATTTCGTTATCAATTATGGATAACAAAATATTTTTTTGCTCCAACCAGATTTTTCAATTGTATTAACCAAATCTTTTGGCAGATGGAGTATTTCGTTGATTCAATAAAAAAATTTGTCTGAGTCAATATTTTGTTGAATCAACCGGAAGATGTTTTATTCAAAGAAAAAAAACACGATATGGTTATTATAAGGATAAAAAAATATTTGGTTGACCCAGCCAAATCTTTTGATGGATGGAGTATTTCGTTGATTTAATTAAAATTTGGTTGGATCAATCAAATATTTTTTACAACAAAAATTAATCCAAAAATTGTTGATTCAACCAAAAAACAATTATGTTTATTATATAGATAAAAGAATATTTGTTTAACTCAACTATATTTTTGTTTTAACAAAATCATTTACCAGATGAATTATTTTGTTAATTCAATTAGGCGATTTGGTTGGGTCAATCAAATATTCTGTTGAATTAACCAGAAGTTGTGTTATTTCACAAAAAAAACGATATAGTTATTATATGCATAACAAAATATTTGGTTTACCCAACAAGATTTGTTGGTGGTTTTAACCAAATACTATGTAAAACAAAAATCAACCAAAAGCTGTTTGATTCAATCAAAAAACGATTATGTTTATCATATAGAAAACAAAATATTTGTTTGACCCAACCAAATTTTTTGGTCAATTTAACAAAATCTTCTGGTAGATAGAATATTTAATTAATTTTATTGAATAATTCACCTGGTTCAATTAAATATTTTGTAAAATCAACCAAAAGTTGTTTTATCCGACCCAAAAAAAGATACGGTTATAATAATGATAAAAAAATATTTGGTGGGCCCAACCAAAGTTTTAGGTTCTTTTAACCAAATCTTTTAGTAAATAGAGTATTTCTTTGATTTAATTTAAAAATTGGTTGGTTCAATAAAATATTTTGTCGAATTAACGAAAAATTGTCAAAATTGTCAACTCAATAAAGCGAATAAACGATACGGTTATTATATGTGTGACAAAAAAATTGGTTGACCTGAAAAAATTTGCTGGTAATTTATACAAATGCTTTGTTAGATGAAGTATTTTGTTGATTTGATTATATAATTTTGCTGGGAAAGTTGTTTTATTCAACCAAAAAAATAGTATGTTTATTATATGAATAACAAAATATTTGGCTGACTCAACGAAAATTTTTGATTCTTTTGACCAAATCTTTTAGCAGATGGAGTATTTTGTTGGACCAACCAAACGTTGTTTCATTTATCCTAAAAACGATATGGTTATTATATTGAAAACAAAATATTTAGTTGACCAAACCAAATATTTTGTTGAATCAACCAAAAGTTGTTTTATTTAAACAAGAAAAAACGATATAATTATTATATGGATAACAAAATTTTTGGTTGAACCAACTTAATTAGTAGGCAGTTTTAAGCAATTATTTTGGCAGATGAAGTATTTTGTTTATTCAATTTAGAAATTTAGATGGGTCAATGAAATATTTTGAACAACAAAAATGAATTCAAAGTTGTTTGATTCAACCAAAAAACAATTATGTTTACTATAAAGATAAAAGAATATTTGTTTGACGCAACCATATTTTTTTTGTTTTAAGAAAATCTTTTGCTAGATAGAATATTTTGTTAATTCAATAAAACAATTTGCGTAGGTCAATTAAATATTTTGCTAAATCAACTGAAATTTGTTTCAACCAACCAAAAACGATTATGGTTATTATATAGATAACAAAATATTTGACGCAATCAATTTTTTTGGCTGTTTTAACAAAATTTTTTTTTAAATAGAGTATTTCGGAAATAAATAATTTGCGTGTGTCAAAAAAATATTTTATTTAATCAAACAACAGTTGTGTTATCCAAACAAAAAGAAGGTACGGTTATTATACGGATAACAAAATATTTGCTTGATCCAACTAATTTTTTTGTTGATTTAACTAAATATTTTAGTAGATGGAGTATTTTGTTGATTCAAGTAAGCGATTAAAATAAATCAATAAAATATTTTGTTAAATCAACCAAAAGTTGTGTTATTCCACGAAAAACGATATGGTTATCATATGCATAACAAAATATTTGTTTAGCAAACAAAATTTGTTGATAGTTTTAACCAAATACTTTGCAAAACGAAAATCAACTAAAAGTTGGTTTATCCAACAAAAAAACAAGGCGGTTATGATAAGGATAAAAAAATATTTGATGGACCCAACCAAAGTTTTAGGTTCTTTCAACCAAATATTTTATTAGATGGAGTAATTCTTTGATTCAATTTAAGAATTCGTTGGATCAATAAAATAATTTGTTAAATAAAGGAAAGTTTTGTTATTCAACCAAAAAAATTAAAACAAAAACGATACGATTATCATATGGATGACAAAAAATTTGGTTGACCCCACACAATTTTCTGGCAATTTTAACCAAATGTTTTGTTAGATGGAGTATTTTGTTAATTCAATTGAATAATTTTGCTGTGAAAGTTGTTCTATTTAACAAAAAAAAGCTTTTTATATGGATAACAAAATATTTGGTTGACCTAACGTAAGCTTTTGGTTCTTTTAACCAAATCTTTTGGTAGATGGAGTATTTTGTTCAATCAACCAAAATTTGTTTTGTTTATCTTAAAAAAGATATGGTTAATACATAGAAAACAAAATATTTAGTTGACCAAACCAATTGTTTTGGTTGTTTAAACTAAATCTTTTAGTAGATGGAGTGTTTCGTTAATTTAATCAAACAATTATTCTGGCTTAATCAAATATTTTGTTGAAATAACCAAAAGTGGTTTTATTCAACCAAAAAAACGATATAGTTATCATATGGATGACAAAATTTTTGGTTGAACTAACCCAATTAGTAGGTAGTTTTAACCAAATATTTTTGTAGATGAAGTATTTTGTTGATTCAATTCAAAATTTTGGTTAGGTCAATCAAATATTTTGTGCAACAAAAATTAACTAAAAGTTGTTTGATCCAACCAGAAAACAATTATGTATATTACATAGATAACAAAATATTTGTTTGACCCAATCAATTTTTTAGTTGCTTTAACAAAATCTTTTAGTAGATGGAGTATTTTCTTATTAAATTAAATAATTTAGCTAGGTCTATCAAATTTTTTTCTAACAACTAAAAGTTGTTTTATACAACCAGAAAAAACGATGGGTAATGATATGGATATCAAAATATTTGGTTGAACCAACCAAAGTGTTTGGTTCTTTCAACCAAATCTTTTGGTGGATGGAGTATTTCGTTATTTAAAAAAATTGGTTTGGACAATAAAATATTTTGTCGAACTAACCAAAATTTGTTCCATGCAACCAAATATACGTTACGGTTATTATATGGATGACCAAATATTTGGTAAAGCCAACAAAAGTTTCTGATTCTTTTGAACAAATTATTTTTTTTTTAATGAACTCTTTCGTTGAAAATGAACCTGTATGTATTAAAATTCATGCATTAGAAAATTAATCTTTTTGTTGAAAATTTGACTGCTTATTTATTATAACAATTATTTTTATTTAGCTGAAAGTTAAACTATTTATGCTCAAAATTCACTTATTTGGTTAAAAATCAAACTTAGTTGTTAAAAATACGTTTTTGTTTGAATAAATTTTTTTAACTTAGAATTCAATTATTTAATTTTCTGTTAAAAATTTATCTTTCTTAGTTGAAAGTTGAAAAACTTTGTTAAAACCTTAGTTTTCCTGTTGAGGAGTCTTGATTTTGGTTGAAAATGATTTGAAAAAAATTAATAGATTGAACTATTTTATTAAAAATTCATTGTTTTGGTTATAAATTAATTTTTTTTAATTTAAAATTTAACTTTCTTAATTTTCGTACCATTTTAGATAATAATTCATCTCTTTGGTTGAAAATGAAACTATTTTGTTGGACTTTTTTTTGCTGAAAAAAATTAATTTTCTCAATTAAAATTGTATTTCTTATTCTTGATAAGTCTTTTTTAGTAAAAAATTCAAGTATTTAATGAAGATTTTTTTTCAAAAATATAAGATTCTTGCTTAAAAATTCATCTTTTTGTTTGAAGAATGGACTGCTTGAAAAATCTTTTTTTTAACTCAAATTTAGTGTTTTTCTTTGCTAATTATTGATTTTTAACCTAAAAATTTAACTATTCCATTTTTTGTTCAAAATTTATCAACGGATTTTGATTTACAAATAAAATCTATTTTAGTTGAGAAAACTCATTTTTTCCAAACTCTTAACTTTAGTTAGAAAGTTATAGCTTTCATTGGAAATTTAATGCTTTTGCTGAAAAATAATTTTTATTTCCTTAAAATTTCATTTTTTCATATGAAAATAACACAATTTCATTTTTGGTAAAAATTTGTCTTTCTCATCATTTGAGAATTGGTGTATTTGGTTAAAATCTCCTTTTTTGGGTAGGAATATAATATTTTTGCTTGAAAATTCTTCTATTTGAATAAAAATTGGACTATTTTGGTGGAAAATTCAACTAATTTGTTGAAAATTCGTTGTTTTTTTTTATATAATTTTTTTCGCTAAATATTTAACTATCCCATTTTTTATTGTATTATCTTTTTGAGTTGGAAATTTAACTATTCTGGTGAAAGTTTTACTTTCTTAGTTAATAATTTATTTTTTAAGAAAAATTTCAATTCTTCCAGTTAAATATTCATCACTTTATTTGAAAATATATATTTTTTAATTCAACTAGGTATTCTGTTTAATATTGGTTTTTTTAGTCAAACATAAATCTTTTTTAACTGAAAATTACCTATTCCATTTTTGGTGGAAAATTGTTTTTTTTTTTTAGTTAAAGATATTTTTTCGCAGATAAAAATTAATTGCTTATACTTCATATTTAACCATTGCATTTTTTGTTTAAAATTTATCTTTTTTAGTTAATAATTCAAATATTTGGATTAAAATTCAGTTATTGTGTTTAAAATTTGTCTTTTTTGGTAGAAAATTAGTATTCCTGGTAAAAAATTCATATTTTTGGATAGGATTTAAACTATGTGTTTCAAAATTAAAAAAAAAAAGAAAATTGCTTGGAGAATACATCTTTTTTGGTTAGAAATGCAATTTTTAGTTGGAAATTAAGCTTTTCTGGTTGAGGATTTAAATAATTTGTTGCAAATTCCTTTTTTCCGTTAAATTCAACAATTTTTTATTCAAAATTAAAATTTGTATTAGTTGAAATATCAAATATTACATTTTTCGTTCAAAATTTAACTATCTTGTAAAACATTCGTCTATTTTGATATAAAACACGTCCTTTCAGATTCAAATTTTTTTTTATTAAAAGTGTTTTCCTTGTAATTGAAAAGTCTGCTATTACATTTTAATTTCAGAACTCATCTCTTTTGTTAAAATTAAATTATTTTGTTGAAAAGTCAACTATTCGGTAAAAATTTTTTTTTTAGTTAAAAATTCATCCACTTTTATGAACTGTAGAGTGTAAGTGTAGTGGGAAACGCCTGAAACGAAAGACCTTGGATACTAATCGTCCCGAGTGGAGAGCTTTGCTTAGCGGATGTTATTAGAGTAAAAAGTTGATCTTTCCATTAAGCTTGTGTATTTTGTGTGATAAATGACACATGATAACTTTGTTAAGCTCTTCACCTGGGCTGATTGCTAGAGATTTCCGACAATGTAAAGGGGCTAGAATCGAGAGGGTCACGCTTACACTAAAATGGATTTGGCCTGATAGTAAAATAATAAAATAATAATAATTCGAGCTTAAAACATGGATAATGAAATCTTGAGGTAGTATCTGAAATGAGAAATGTCTCTGAGGATCTAGGTAACTCCTTAGCTCAAGTACTCTGGCAAATCAGTGTTGAGTTTAATGACCTATAATTGCCTAGCGCTTATCTAATCAGCAATGGCTGCTTATCATGTCGTTCGAGTTCACGAGACAAGATTAAAGGAAGGTCAGTTATCGTTTTTGTTGATTCCGTAACAGTTTTCCTCATATTGTATCCCCTCAGCGTCTTCTTCCTCGAATTAAACGTGCCTCGAGTGCTAAATTATTGTATTCAAAAATATTCCAATTATATTTATCATTTCTTTTTTGAAATATCATTTCCAATTTTTCGCTTATACGATTAAGGGGTTTTCTGCAGTTTTCATCTCCCCTGGCCAAACGTATAGGAAAATGCGAGTTCTGAAAAAGTCGGATGCAGCCGCCGGTTATCACTGATTGTGATTGAAGTCATACAGTGATTATATGCTCACCTCAGAAAAAGAAAAATGTTTACAGGCCCGTACCCAGTAGAGTCATCTAACGGTATATGTACTCATGCTAAAGGACTTTATTTTGATTTTCTATTGTTTAAATACTTTAATTATTGAACAAAATTAAATGGTACTTTAGCAGCGAGGGTAAACCATGTATGGGCCTCTGTTTCACCGGGGTTTAAAAATAAACAGACATTGTACAATATGTTTTAACTGTAATGCTTATGATGAA
>JAUELO010000273.1:5930643-5966002 GCA_032357855.1 Amphibolips quercusostensackenii | reverse complement strand
TTTAGTCTTTAAATATTAATGGCCATGAAAAATGAAAATTTAGTCAGGGAAAAATCAGAGAATTTTGAAAATGAAGTTTTGTGGACACCCTATCATTTCAAATTTTGCAGTTTTAGACTTGGTCCTTTGTCAAGTGTTTAGTAATTCGTTGGCATGATTAAATTAATCATTTTTTTTCACAATTTAAAAAAAAAATTTTACGCGAGTCAAATCTTTTTTTCCAACTTCCAAGACATCATTCAAAAATTAGACAGCCTTACTCAGAAGTAAAGGAAGCTAATCATTTCTAATTTAAAGATCATATCAATAAAAATGAATAGAAAGTTCTGAATTAGAACGAAGAATCAAAAGTGGATGATTGCATTTAATTTATGGCCCGCAATCTTGAATAGTTCAATGCCCTAAAACCCAAAGTTGAAAGCCCTCTCTAAACTTTATTTTCTGGACCTGAAACATTAGGTTTAAGTTCAGTGATCATATTTTAAAGTATATTTTCCGAGATTTTTAATACAAAAAGAAATTGAAGGGTAGCTCAATTAAAAAAAAAACAGTGTGCAGCACTGGCGCTGAGCATGGCTGTAGTGGGGATATCGAAAAGAAGTCTAGAGCAACAGCGAATTGCCGCACAAAAGGGAGACTCAAATAGAGAAAGAAGGTATAGAGAGTGTGCAAGACAGAGACAGAGAGATTTCTTGATCCAGACTCGATCCAGACTCGATCCAAAAGTTTCACTTTAAGAAGACGATATTATTGTCATTTTTTAAAAAACACTCGGAAAGCGTATGAAATTTCACGTCTAGTGGTGCCTAACAGATATATTTTTGACCTCTTGGAGAGAATACAGCACGTGAGAAGTTTTAAAAATAATTCAAAATTTTCTCAAATTTTGTACCTTGACTTCAACTTCTAGCACGACCTAGGAAAATCCATTCTAAAATCTGAAAATTATACGACATAGAGTCTAAAATCTTATCTTTAATTTAAGCCAAAAAAACTTAAAAAATCTTCATGGGATCCCGCGATACGATAAAAAATATTTGATCGTATGTGAGTTGAGTTTTAGCCGACGATCGCGGCTTTTCGACGGTCTACTGCTCACCTCCTTCGTTGAGGCAGGGCCGAATAGGCCACGCATGGAGGTGGCGCTTGAGCGAGAGCATCCTTTACTTTTGATTTGGTTCATCAGTAATTTTTATTTCAAATTATCGTAAATTTTCAAAAATATTTATAGTCAACAATTTAATGAAAATTAAAAATATAATTGTCATTGAACATACATACGCACTGGTTTATGTTTAATTTATTTTAAAAATTGAAAAAATTAAAAAAATTTTAAAAATTTCATATAAGAAATTTATTTAAAATTTAGATGTACAATTTGTTTTAAAAAAACTTTACTCTCTAAACAATATCTACATTTTTATTAATATTCTAGTTGATGAGAATTTTAAGAGATAAAAAAACTGTTTATCATTATTTTATTCGTTAATAAGGGCATAGTACTGGATTTTAATAATTATAAATAATTATGAATTAAATAAATATTTTAAAAAATTTGAAATTATTTAAAATAAAAATTACTGATAATTAAATGAGCCCCACTCATGCGCCACCTCTGTGCGTGGCCTATTCGGTCCTGCTTCAACGAAGGAGGCGAGCAGCAGACCGGCCGAGAGCCGTAGTCGTCGACTAAAACTCAACTCAGATACGATTGAACATTTTTAATCGTATCTCAGGAATCCATGAAGATTTTTAAAGTTTTTTTGGCTTAAATTAAAGATAGGATTTTAGCCTCTATGTCGTGTAATTTTAAGATTTTTGCAACCATTTTCATGGGTTATGCTAAAAGTTGAAGTCAAGGTACAAAATTTGAGAAAATCTTAAATTTTTTTTAAAACTTCAAACGTGCTGTATTCTCTTCAGAAGGTCAAAAATATATTTGTTAGGCACCACTAGACGTGAAATTTCATAAGCTTTCCAAGTGCTTAAAAAAAATTTCCTATCTCTTTTTCTCACCAAGTTATCGTTGTTTAAAGTCAGCAGTGATTTTCAATAGTGCTTGCGCATCGTGCTGACAATTTCGGACGGTAGCTTATTTTAAATCACCGTCTAAAGTTGACAAAATATGCGCTTCTATTTACAAAAATCAGCACAAAAATTGCAGTCTAAACCTATTTCTAAATTTTCTACAATTCTTTTGAAAACTTTCAGGATACTTTAAAAAATACCAAGCCATTTTTAATAGATTGCAATATATATTTTTAATTTCAAGAAATTTTCAAAAGCTCGAAAAAGTTTTAAGAGATTTTGAAAGACTTCAGTGGATTTTTAATATTTAAGAGTATTTGAAAAGATTTCAAGAAATTTTGAAAAGATTCCAATTATTTAAAGGAATTTTAAGGGGGTTTGCAGATTTTAGGGTTGTTTCGAAAATTTCAAGGTCTTAAAATTTTTTTTGAGATTTTAAAAGATTCGGAATATTTTAGGGTAGTTTGAAGATTTTAGGGCATTTTTTTCAACCCTAAGAAAGTTTTAAGAGCTGGAAAAAGATTTTAATATTTTTTTTAATTCCAATTAATTTTCAAGAGCTCGAAAAAGTTTCAAGGGATTCCAAAAGATTTCAAAGGATTTTAAATCTTTGAGGGTATTTAAGAAAATTCCTGAAAATTTTCTAAATATTTCAATAATTTGAAGGAACTTTAAGGGGGTTTAAAGATTCTAGGATATTTTCGAAAATTCCAAGGAATTTTCTAGACTTTAAAAATACTTTTAAGCGATTCTTAAAGATTGGAAATATTTAAGGGTATTTTCAAAAAATTTGCTAGAATTTATAATAGATTTAAATAATCTAAAGGTATTTCAAAAGATTTGACAGATTTTGGGGTATTTTTTTTTAATTTCAGGAAAGTTTCAAGAGATGGAAAAAGATTTTAATATTTTTTTGAATTCCAATTAATTTTCAAGAGCTCAAAAAAGTTCCAAGGGATTCCAATAGATTTCAAAGGATTTTAAATCTTTGAGGGTATTTAAGAAAATTCCAAGCAATTTTGTAAAGATTTGAATTATTTAAAGGAATTTTAAAGAGATTGAAAGATTTCAGGTTATTTTCGAAAATTTCAAACAATTTTTAAAAGTTTGAAAATTCTTAAAAAATTTCAAAAGTTTTTTAAGGATTTTAAATTTATGAGGGTATTACAAAAATTCCAAGGAACATAATAATAATAAAATTAAATGATTTAAATAATTTGAAGGAGTTTTAAGGGTGTTTTAAGATTTTAACACATTCTCGATAAGATTTGAAAGATTTTTGGGTATTTAGAAGAGATTTCCAGAAATCTAAAATAAATTCAAATAATTTAAAGAGATTTTAAAGGATTTCAGGAATTTCAGGGTATTTTTTTAAATTCCAAGAAAGTTTCAAGTTCTGGAAAAAGGTTTAACGTATTACAATTTTTTTTAGAATTTAAAATATTATAAGGTATTCATAAAAATTCGAAGGAATTTAAAAAAGATTTCAATAATTTAAAGAAATTTTGAGGGGGCTTAAATATTACACGGTATTTTTGAAAATTCCAAAGAATTTTCAAAACTTTTGAAAAGTTTTAAAGGATTTTAAAAAGTTTAAATGATTTTTAAGTATTTTAAAAAAGTTCCGAGAAATTTATAATATATTTGAATAATTTAAAGGCATTTCAAAGGCTTTTCAAGATTTCTGGGTATTTTTTTTAAATTCCGAAAAATAATCAAGAGCTGAAAACAGTTTCTAGGTATTTAAAAATATTTCATAGTATTTGAAATAATTTGATTTAAATATTTAAATAGAAAGATTTAAATGATTTTAAAGAATTTCAAGGATGCTTAAAGATTTTAGGGTATTTTTGGAAATTAGAAGAAATTTTTAAACGTCTTACAAAATTTTGAGAGATTTGAAAACATTTAAAAGATTTTAGAGTATTTTGAAATGATACCCAGAAAGTCATAATAGACTTAAATAATTTAAAGGTATTTTAAAGGATTTCTAAGATTTTAGGGTATTTTTTTAATTCCAGAGAATTTTCAAGAGCTAGAGAAAGTCTCTAGAGATTTCGAAAAATTTCAAAGGATTTAGAATATCTGTGGGTATTTAAAAAAAATTCCAAACAATTTTCAAAAGATTTTAATAATTTTAAGGAATTTTAAGGGGTTTCAAAGATTTTAGGGTATTTCTGAAAATCAAAAGAAATTTTCAAACGTTTTAAAATGTTTTGAGAGATTTTAAAACATTTAAAAGATTTTAGGGTATTTTGAAAAGATTTCCACGACTTTACAATAGATTTGAATAATTTAAAGCAATTAAAAAAATTTTTGAAAATTTTAGGGTATTTATTTTTAATTCCAAAAAATTTTCAAGAGCTGGAGAATGTTTCTAGGGATTTCGAAAGATTTCAAAGGATTTTGAATATTTGTGGGTATTAAACAAAATTCAAGGAAAGTTTCAAAAGATTTTAATAATTTTAAGGAATTTTAAAGAGGTTTGAAGAGTTTAGGGTATTTTTGGAAATTACAAGAAATTTTTAACGTTTAAAAAAGTTTTCAAAGATTTCGAAACATTAAAAAAATTCAAGGGTATTTCGTAAAGATTTCTAGGAATTTATAATAGATTTGAATAATTCAAAGGTATTTCAAAGGATTTTGAAGATTTTAGAGTTTTTTTTTAATTCTAAAGAATTTTCAAGAGCTGGAGAAAGTTTTTATGGATTTCGAAAGATTTCAAGAGATTTGGAATATTTGTAGGTATTTAAAAAAATTTTAGGGAATTCGCAAAAGATTTTAATAATTTGAAGAAATTTTAAGATGGTTTGAAGATTTTAGGGTTTTTTTTGGAATTTACAAGAAATTTTTTAACGTTTTTAAAAGTTTTAAAAGATTTCAAAACATTCGAAAGATTTGAGGGCATTTTGAAAAGATTTACAGGAATTTATAATAGATTTGAATAATTTAAAGGCATTTTAAATGATTTTGAAGGTTTTAGGGTATTTTTTCAATTTCAAAGAATTTTCAAGAGCTGGAGAAAGTTTCTAGGGATTTCAAAAGATTTTAAAGTATTTAGAATATTTGTCGGTGTTTAAAAAAATTCCAAAGAATTTTCAAAAGATTTCAATAGTTTTAAGGAGTTTTGAGGGGGTTTAAAGATTTTAGGGTATTTTCAGAAATTTCAAGAAATTTTTTAACGTTTGAAATTTTTTAAAAATATTTTAAAACATTTAAAAGATTTTAGGGTATTTTGAAAAGATTACAAGGAATTTATATTATATTTGAATAATTTTAAGGTATTTCATAAAATTTTGAAGATTTTAGGGTATATATGTTTAATTCCAAAGAATTTTCAAGAGCTAAAAAAAGTTTCTAGGGAATTTTCAAAACATTTCAATAATTTTAAGGAATTGTAACGGGCTTCAAATAGTTAAGGGTATTTTTGGAAACTACAGGAAATTTTCAACGGATAAAAAGTTTTGAGGGATTTCGAAACATTGAAAAGATTTTAGGGTATTTTGAAAAGATTTCCAGGACTTTACAATAGATTTGAATATTTTAAAGGTATTTCCAAGGATTTTAAAGATTTTAGGGTATTTGTTTTAATTCCAACAAATTTTTAAGAGCTTGACAAAGTTTCTAGGAATTTCGAAAGATTCCAAAGGATTTGGAATATTTGGGGGTATTTAGAAAAATTCCAGGGAATTTTCAAAAGATTTGAATAATTTTAAGGAATTTTAAGAGGATTCGAAGATTTTAGGGTATTTTTGAAAATTCCAAGAAATTTTAAACGTATTAAAAAGTTTTGAGAGATTTCGAAACATTTCAAAGATTTTAGGGTATTTTGAAAAGATTCTTAAAACTTTACAATAGATTTGAATAATTAGAAGGTATTTCAAAGGATTTTGAAGATTTCAGGGTATTTTTTCTTAATTTCAAAGAATTTTTAAGAGCTAGAGAAAGTTTCTAGGGATTTCGAAAGATTTCAAAGGATTTGGAATATTCGTGGGTATTTAAAAAAATTCTGGGGAATTTTTAAAAGATTTTAATCATTTAGAGGAATTTCAAGGGAGTTTGAAGATTTGAGGGTATTTTCGGAAATTCTAAGAAGTTTTTTTAATTTAAAAAAGGTTTAAGAGATTTTGAAAGATTTAAAAGATTTTAGGGTATTTTAAAAGATTTCCAGGAATTTATAAAAGATTTAAATAATTCAAAGGAATTTTCAAGAATTTCAAAGATTTTAGGTCATTTTTTCGGAAGAAGTTTCAAGAGATGGAAAAAGGTTTCAGAGAATGAAATTTTTTTTCTAATTTGAAATATTATAAGGCATTCATAAAAATTCCAAGAAGTTCTTAAAAGCTTTAATAAGTTAAAACGAATTTCAAAAAATTTTAAAGAATTGTAAATATTTCAGGGTATTCCAAAAGATACCAGGACGTTTGTAATAGATTTTGTTTTTAATTCCAAGGAATTTTCAAGATCTCGAAAAGGCTTCAAAAGATTACAAAAGATTGTGAAGGATTTTAAATACTGGAGAATATAAAAAAGAATTCCAAGGAATTTTTAAAAGATTTCAATAATTTAAAGGAATTTTGAGTGAGTTTGAGGATTTTAGGGTATTTTCGAAAATTACCAGGAATTTTCTAGAGTTTTAAAAGAACTTAAAAGATTTCAAAAGATTTAAAAGATTTTAAGGTATTTTGAAAAGAATCCCAAGAATTTATATTAAATTGGAATAATTTGAAGGGATCTTAAAGTATTTTAAAGATTTTAGGGTATTTTTACAAATCCCAAAAATTTTCAACAGCTTGAAAAAGGTTCTAGGGACTTATTTTTTAGAAAATATTTTCAATATTTATAAAAATTCCAAAGAATTTTCAAAAGACTTTAATCATTTGAAGGGATTTCAAGGGAAGTTGAATATTTTATGGTATTTTTTTTTCAAGAGTCTGAAAAAGTGTCAAGGTATTTTAAAGGATTTGAAATATTTTAGGGCATTTTGAGAGGATTTCAGTAAACTTATTAGATTTCAGTAACTTGAAGGGATTTAAATTAATTTGAAATATCCAAGCTTATTTTTAAAAATTCGAAGGAATTTTTAAAAAGATTCCAGTAATTTGAAGGAATTTCAAGGGTTTTTGAAGATTTTAGGGTATTTAAAAAAATCCCAAGGAATTTTCAAGAGTTTTCAAAAGTTTTAAAAGATTTGAAAGGTTTGAAAGATTTAAGGGCATTCTGAAAAGATTCCCAGAAATTTATAATAGATTTGAATAATTTAAACGGATTTTAAAGGATTTTAAAGATTTTAGGGTAGTTTTTTTAAATTACAAAAAAATTTTAAAGATCTTGAAAAAGTTTCTAGGGATTTATTTTTTCAACATATTTTCAATATTTATAAAAATTCCAAGGAATTTTCGAAAGATTTCAATCATTCAAAGGGGTTTCAAGGTAAGTTAAATATTTTATAGTATTTTTTTTTAATTTTCAAGAGTCTTGAAAAGTGTCAAGGTATTTCAAAGGATTTAAAATATTTCAGGGTACTTTGAGAGGATTCGAGGGAACTTATTATAGATTTCAGTAACTTGAAGGGATTTGAATCAATTTGAGAAATTCAAGGGTATTTCTAAAAATTCCAAGGAATTTTGAAAAGATTTTAATAATTTAAAGGAATTTCAAAGGTTTTTAAAGATTTTAGGGTCTTTAAAAAAATTCCAAGGAATTTTCAAGAGTTTTAAAAAGTTTTAAAAGATTTTCAAGGTTAAAAAGATTTAAGGGCATTCTGAAAAGATTCACAGAAATTTATAATAGATTTGAATAATTTAAACGGATTTCAAAGGATTTTAAAGATTTTAGGGTAGTTTTTTTAAATTACGAAAAAATTTTAAAGAGCTTGAAAAAGTTTCTTGGGAGGGCTTCAAACAGTTTGAATTGATTTCAAAAAATTTAAAAGGATTGACAATATTTTAGGGTATTTGAAAAAATACCAAGATATTTTAATTAGATTTTGATTTTTTTTTTAATTCCAAGGGATTTTTAAGAGCTCAAAAAAGTTTCAAAAGATTTCAAAAAATGCCCAAGGATTTAAAATATTCAAGGGTATTAAAAAAAATTCCAAGGAGTTTTCAGATTTCAATAATTTGAAGGGATTTTAAGAGGGTTTAAGGATTTTAGGGCATTTTTAAAAATTCGAAGAAATTTTCTTCTTTACAAAAATTGTTGGAAATTCATATTTTCGTGTTGAAAATTTATATTTTCGCTTTGAACATTTCACTCTTTTGTAAAAAATACGTCTTTTTTGGTTCACATTTTTTTAAAAAAATTTAAATTGTTACCGGAAAACGAAACTAGTCCATTTCATGTTACAAATTAAATTTTCTAATTGAACATAAAACTTTTTCATTTTTAGTTGAAAATTCATCTTTTTTATCTGGAAAAAGAACTATTTTCTTGAAAAATAGTCTTTTGGTGAAAAAGTAATCTTCTTAATTGCAAATTCATCTTCTCAATAGAAAATTAACATTTTATTGAAAATTTCTTGTTTTTTTTGCGGTTGAAAATTTAATTTTTTTTTGCAATTAAAGTATTTCATTTTTGGTTGAAGATTGATGACTTTTACCTCAACATTCAACTGTTTATTTTAAAATTCATGTATTTTATTGCATTTTCGTGTTTTGAAAGTAAATTAATATTTTTAGTGGAAAATTTATCTTCTTGGTTGAAAATTAACTTTTTGTGTTAAAAAATAATTTTTTTGTTGAAAATTCATATTTTTTGGGTGAAATTACAACTGGTTTGTAACAAATACGTATTTTTTGGTTGAAAATTCGTTGTTTTTTAAAATTGAAATGAAGCAACTCTTTGTTTGAAATTTAACGTTTTGATGAAAAATTAGTTCTTTTTGGTTGGAAATATAGTTTGATCTGAAATATGCAGAAAAAGAACTCATTATCTGCCCGCGGAGCGGCTGTAAAATAGCACTTTATTGTACCGTAACGAGCGGCACGTGAAGTGACAGCAAGGAGGAAGACGTGAGTAAGTGAGAAAGAGAAGAAAAAGGAGAGGAAAAAAGAGAAGGGAAAAAGGGAAAAGGAAAGGGGAAAAGGAAAAGGGGAAAATGGGAAAGGGGGAAGGGGAAAAGGGAAAAAGGAAAAGGGGACCGGGGGAATGGAAAGGAAATGGAAATGAAAAAAGGGGACAACGAAGAGGGAAAGAGGAAAAGAAAAGGGGAAAAACGAAAGGGTTTGGGGAAAATTAAAAGGGGAAGGGGGAAAACAAAAGGCGAAAACGAAAGGGGAAAATAGAAAAACGAAGAGGAAAGGGAAGAAGGAAAGGGCAAAGGGAAGTAGAGAAGTGGGAAGGAAAGAAGGAAAGAAGGAAAGGGGAAAGAGAAGAAGAAAAGGGGGAAGTGGAAAGGGAAAAGGGGAAAATAGAGAAGAAAAGGGAAAAGAGGAGAAGGAAGGGAAAAGGAAAAGGAAAGGGGAAAATAAAAAGAGACCAGAATAGAGGAAAGGGGGAAAAAAGAAGAAAGGGAGAAAAGAAAAGATTGAAAGGGAAAAGGGTGAAGGAAAGAGAAAAAGAGAATGGAAGAAGAGCAAAAAGAAAGAGGAGAAAGAAAAAAGGAAAGGGAGAAAGGGAAAAGGAAAAGGGAAAAATAAGAGGAAAAAGGAAAGGGAAAGAAGAAGGGGGAAAAGGACCTATTACAGATTAAGTGACGTATGCACCACGGCAATGGGAAAGGAGGAAAGGGGGAAATGAAAGGAGAAGGAGGAAAAGAAAAGGGTCAAAACGAAAGGAGAAAATAGAAAGAGGAAGGGGGAAAAGGAAAGGGGAAAAACAAATAGGGAAAATGAAAAAATAAGGGGAGAAAGGGAAGAAAGAAAGGGAAAAATAAAAAAAGGAAAGGGAAGAAGGAAAGGGGGAAAGAGAAGGGGAAATAGAAAAATAAAAGGGGAAGAAGGAAAAAGAAAGAAAATGAAAGGAGACCAGGGAAGCGCAAAGGGGAAAGGGAATAGGGGAAAATAGGAAGGGGGAAAAGAAAAAAAGAAAACGAAACGGGAAAAGGGCAAAAGAAAGGTGGAATAAAGGAGAATAGGAAAAAGGAAAGAGAAAAGAAGGAAAATAATGGAGAAAAGGGAATAATAATAATCTACTATTTTTAAAATAAAAATTAAAGTATCCCATTTTTGGTTTAAAAATCATTTTTTGCCTAAAAATTTAACTGTCTGGATGAAAATTCATGTATCCAAAAAAAAAATTCGCCTCGGAGTAGGAAATTAATTTTCTTGGTTAAGAATGAACTTTTTTGTTGATAATTCAACTTGTTTGTAAAAAATAAATTTTTTCGGTTAAAAGTTCGTTTTTTGTTGAAAATTAAATTTAAACTAAAAATAAGCCTGCCCAGCAAAGTGTGCAGTACTAAATTTGTCATATTTGAGGCCCTGCTTGTAAGAAATGAAATTATGAAAAAAATGGTATTGTGCAAGGTCAACAGGTGTGATATGAAACGTATGTACGTCTAAAGGTATTTTTGAAGTATAATGAGGTATGATAATGTGAAACATACAGACAGCCGACGATTTTATCAGGCGAATGCTGTCCTTGCATGCACACGTCTTTTTTCCTATCAGTTCCTGATTTCGTGAGTCCGGCTCAATACTTAGTTCTTGTCAACAGGATTCAAACGAAAAAACACCGTCTGGCGACGCGACGAGCGACATCGCTTTCGATGCACTTTGAATCTCCCCAAGGTCTCTTTTCTTCCATATAATATTTTTGAAGTGAAACTTTTTTTGGGACGCGAGTGAATTGAAAAAAAATTGTGCGACCACACGACCGGGCAGGGTCTGAATCGATAAATTTCTCTGCCTCTCTCTTACCTTTTCTTCTTCCCCCTTCTCCTTTCTTAGGAAAAAGGGGAAAGGGAAGTAGAAAAAGAAAAGGGAAAGGGAGAATGGAAAATAAAAAAAATAACAGGGCAAGGGGGAAAAGGGAAAGTGAAAAAGGGAAGTGGAAAGAGAAAATGGGAAAAGGAACAGGGAAAGGGGAAAGGACAAGAGGAATGGAAAGGGGAAAATGAAATTGTTCTTTATTATAAAATTTATTTCTAAATGTTACCAAACATAAATGATAGATGAGAGAGTTTTAATTGCAAATAATTTTTTAATAATGGGAAATGATTATGTTCTCAACATTTCGCAACCACGCTATAATTTATCAACTTTATTACATTTCAAAGAGATAACAAAAATTATATCATGGGCAAAAACTTGTTTTGAAGGAATCCAAAGAAATCCTCCTTTTTAAAATAAAAAAGGAGAAGGGTAAAAGTAAAGGGGGAAAAAAAGGAAAAGGGAAAACGGGAAGGCGAAGTGGAAAGGAAAAAGGGTAAACGGGAAAAGGTACCTGGAAAAGGGATAGGGTAAAGGGAAAACGGAACTGAAAAGGGGGAAAGGAGAAGTGGAAAAGGGAAATGACAAAAGAAAAAGGGAAAAAGGATAAGAGGAATGGAAAGGGGAATTTTGCTTTATATTAAAATTTATTTCTAAATGTTTATAAACATTATTGATAGATGAGAAAATTTGAATTGTAAATAATTGTTCGAAAATAAGAAATAAATATGTTCTTAACATATCGCTATTACACTATAATATGTAAATTTTTTACGTTTTGAAAGACAAAAGAAAAATAAAATTATGGCAAAAACTTATTTTAGAGAAGGTGAAAAAATTTCCCTTTCCGAAAGGGAAAGGAGAAAAGTGGAAAAGTGTAAAAAGGAAGAGAGGAACGGGAAAGGGAAATGTGAATTGAGAAAGGGAATAAGAGGAAAGGGAAAAAGGGAATGGAAAAAGGGTAGGGAAAGGGAAATTGAAAAGCGGAAGTTAAAAGGAGAAATGAAAAAAGGAAAGGGGAAAGAGAAAAAGAACAAGGGGAATGGAAAGGGGAATTCCACTTATCATAAAATTTATTTCCAAATGTTTCTAAACATTATTGATAGATGAGAAAATTCAAATTGCAAATGATTTTTTAATCATGGGATATAATTATATTCTTAACATTTCGTTACCACACTATAATATTTAAGCTTCCTTACATTTTTAAGGAGATAAGAACAATTAAATTTACAATAGGGAAAGGAGAAAGAGGAAAAGGAAAGTGGAAAGAGAAAGGGGAAAATAGGAAAAGGATAGTCGAAAACGGGAAAAGGGAAGTAGAAAAGAGAAAAGCGAAAGTAGTAGAGGAGAATTTGAAAGGGAAAATAGAAATTGGAGAAAGGGAAAGGGAAAATGGAAAAAGAAATAAGAGAATGGAAAGGGTAATTTCACTTCATCATAAAATTTAATTATAAATAATCTGAATATTTCTAAGCATTATTGATAGATAAGAAAGTTTGAATTGTACTGGATTGTTAAATAATGGGAAATAATTATATCCTCCACATTCTTTTACCACATTATAATATGTCCATTTCCTTATGTTTTCTAAGAGATGAAAAAAATTGAATTATCAACAAAAATTTATTTTGAAGAATTCGAAAAAAATCTCCTCTCCTCTTTCCGAAAGGCAAAGGGGAAAAGCGGGAAAAGTGGGAAAGAAGAAACGTAAAAGGGAAAGGGGAAATGGAAAAGGGAAAGGGGGAATAGAGAAAGGTTTGGGGAAAGGAAAATTGGAAAGGGCTGAAGGAGAAGTAGAAAGAGGAAATGGACAAAAGGAAAGGGTAAAGAAAAAAAGGAAAGGGGATGGAAAGGGGAATTTGACTTTATCATAAAAATTATTTCTAAATGTTTCTAAACATTATTGCAAGATAAGAAAATTCAAATTGTAAATAATTGTTTGCTTACGGGATATAATAAGGTTCTTAACATTTTGCTACCACACTATCATATTTTAACTTTCTTACATTTTTAAGGAGATAAAAAAAATTAAATTATGGTCAAAAACTTATTTCAAAGAATTTGAAAAAAATTTACCTTTTCCCTTTAAAAGAGGGAAAGAGGGAAGGGGAAATGAAAAGTGGAAAGAGAAAGCGGAAAGCGGAAAGGGAAAAGGAAAAAGTCAAAGGGAAAAGGCAAGTGGAATAAAAAAAAGGAAAAGATAAATGCAAAAGGAAAAAGGGAAAAGGAAAATGGAAAAGGGGAAAAGGAAAAGTGGTTAGGGAAAATAAAAAAAAACAGGGAAAGGAAAAGGGGAATGAACAGGGAATTTTACTTCATCATAAAATTTATTTCTTAATGCTTCCAAACATTATTGATAGGTGAGAAAATTTACATTTTAAATGATTGTTTTTAAAACGGTAGGAAAAATTAAAATATGGAGAAAAACTTATTTTAAAGATTGCGAAAAAAAATCCTCTTTTCAAAAGGGAAAAGGGATGACGAAAGGGGAGAAGTGGAAAGGGAAAGTAAAAGAGAGGAATGGGAACGGGAAAATGGAAAACGGAAAAGGGGTAAAGGGAAATGGAAAAATGGAAGAGGAAAGAGAAAAAGGAAAGAAAAAATGGGAAAGGAAAAGAGACAAAGAGAAATAGAAACAGAAAAGGGGAATTTCACTTCATCTTGAATTTATTTCTAAATGCTTCTAAACATTATTAAAAGATGAGAAAATTTAAAATGTGAATGATTGCTTGATAATGGGAAATAATTATGTTTTAATTATGTTGCTACTGCACTATATTATAGAGAATTTTTCACATTTTTAAAAAGATAAGAAAAATTGTATCATGGGCATAACATTATTTTGAAGAATTGAAAAAAAATTCACCTTTGCAAAAGAAAAAGGGGAAAAGGGATGTGGAAAAGGGAAAAGAAAAAGAGAACACGGGAAAGGGCGAAGGTAAAAGGAAAAAGGGGAAATGGAAAGAGAGAAATGGGAAAGAAAAAGCAAAAGCAAATGGACAAGTGGACAGGGAAAAAGGAAAAGGGAAATGGAAAGGCAAAAGGGAATTTTATTTCATTAAAAAAATTGTTTTTAAATTCTTTTAAACATTATTGATAGATGAGAAAATTTAAATTGTAAATGATTATTTAATAACGAGAAATAATGATTTTCTTAAGATTTCGCTACCACACTTTAATATGCGAACTTTTTTACATTTTTAAAAAGATAAGAGCAATTAAATTATAGGAAAAAACTAATTTTTAAGAATTCGAAAAAGATTACCCTTTCTCCTTTTTAAAAGGAAAAGGGGAAAAGGAGGAACTCGAATTGAAAAGTAGAAAAAGGGAAAGTGGAAGAGGTTGAAAAAAGGAAAACAAGAAAGGGAAAACAAGAAAGGGAAATTGAAAAGGGTGAAGGGGTGAAGGGGAAAAGTGTAAAGGGAAGTGGGAAAAGGAAAGGGGAAAAGGAAAAGGGTAACGGGAAAGAGAAAAAAGTAAAGAGGAATTTTGCTTTATAATAAATTTATTTCTAAATTTTTGTGAATATTATTGATAGAAGAGAAAATTTAAATTGTAAATGATTGTTTAATAATGGAAAATATTCATGTTCTTAACTTTTGCTACCACTCTATGATACGTAAATTTTCTTATATTTTCAAAGGAATGAGAAAAATTAAATTATGGGCAAAAACTTATTTTAAAGAATTTGAAAAAAATTAGAAGCTTTTTAATAATCATGAAAAATTTAAGAAGATGAAAATTTAACTTCAGATTTTTTTAAAAAATTTTTAATGGCTTAGGTTTTATTTTGAAAAAATAATTTTAAGTTTTAAAGATTTAAAAAAGTGTGGAAAAAGAAAATGGAAGACTTTAAGACAATTTAAAAAAATTTTTAGTGTTTAAGAAAATTTTAGGTAAGCTTAATTTGGCAGGGCGTGAAGAGAATGAAATTTTTGCAATTTTGCCGTACTAAATAATTTTAGAGAAAATTGTAGTAAGTTTAATAGATATTCGAAAGTTTTAAAACGAATCAAAAATAATTAAAACTTGTAAAGATTTTCTGAGAATTTCGTAAGGTTTCAGGAAAGTGAAAAAAAAATTTAGGTTACTAGAAAAAATAAAATGATTTTTTATTTAAAAAATTAATTTAAAAAAATTATTTAAAAAATTTTTTTAACATTTCAAAATATTTTTAAAATTATCAAGGAAGAATCTGAAAGATTTAAGGGACAATTTTTTAAATCTTGTAGAATTTAAAAAAAATTCAGGAAAAATTTGAATAATTTCTAAAAATTAAAAGGTTCAGATAGTCTGAATAGATTTTAAAAAAGAATTATATTAAGATTCGTGTAAAAATTTTTAATGATTTTTTATTTCTAAAAATAAACTTTGAAAGAAAATTAATAAGGACAAATTAATTTTAATTTGGTACGATTCAAAGATTAACAAAAAATCTAGTGAATGCAAGAAATATTCAGAAAAATTCAAGAGATTCAAAAAGAATTTCAATTTTTGAAAGATTTTTAGAAATGTAGATTTTTGAAGATGTCTCTAAAAACTTTAGAAGCTTTAAAAGAATTTCAAAAGGTCTTAAGAGAATAAACAAATATTTTGAAAATGCCTGGAAAAATTTAAAAAATTATAAAGCAATTTTTTCACACTTTAAATGGTTTTTTAAAATCTTAAGAAAAATTCAAGTCAGTTCAAAATATTTCTTAAAATTTGAGTCCTGTTAAATAGTTAAGAAATATTTAAAAACTTGGACAAATTTTCGAAAATTTATCAAATATTTCTTGATTTCATCAAACTTCTAAAAGTCATAAACTTCTTTTAAAAAAACTCGAATTTTTCCTAATATTTTCTAAAATCCTATGAAATACAAAAAGATCTTTAAAATCTTCTAGATTTTTTTGAAAATTGAACTGTATAGTTGAAAAATAACTTTCTTGGTAAAAATTTAATTTTTTGTAGAAAATACGTTTTTTTTATTTAAAAACTCATATCTAGATAGATATCATCCTTTTTAATAAAAAATGCAAATGTTTCTTTTGGTTGAAAAAGCTACTATTTGGTTGAGAATTCAATTATTTTGTTCAAAATGCAACTATTTTGTTGAAAAGTCATTTTTTTTAAAAAGTCAACAACTTGGTTGAAAGTTTACCTACTTTGTTGAAAATTTATCATTTTGGTTGAAAATTCATCTCTTTGGTTCAAAATTTAACTATTTTGTTGAAAATTCGTTTCTTTTTCGGTTGAAAATAAAGTTTTTTAAAAATTAAAACTAAACTATTACATTTCTAGTTCAAAATTAATATTTTTTAGTTGAAAATTCAACTATTGAGTTAAAAAAAATTAATTTATTATTAAAAAATTAATCTTCTTCGTTGAAAATTTATTATTTTAATTAAAAATTGATATTTTCTATCTGAAGATTTAACTATTTGGTTGAAAATCCATGTATTTTGTTGAAGATGTAACTATTTTGCTAAAACATCTTCTTTTGAATTGACTTGCTTTGTAGAAAATTCGTATTTTTCGCTCAAATATTAAAAAATTCGGCAGAAAATTTAGCTATATAGTCGAAAAATGAATTTTTTTACAAAAAATGCGAATTTTCCACGAAAGAGATTGAGCTAAAATCATGAATCTTCAACAAAAATCTATTCTTAAGAAAATAAGTACTTTTTGAACCACAGAGAATAATTTTCAACTAAAATGATAAATCTTCAACCAAAAAAAAAAAATTTCAGTGGAGTTGTTTGTATTTTATTCAAAGTGTTGGATTTAAAAAAAGATAGAAGAATTCTCACAAAAAATTGATATTTCAACTGAAAAAATTAGTTTGTAATTAAAAACATGAATTTTCAACCAAAAAGAATAATTTTATACCAAAAAATACAAATTTTCTACAAAAGAGTTTCAACTGAAATGGTGAGTCTTGGACGAAAAAATTATTTTCAAAAAAATAGGTACATTTCCAACCAAAGACAATAATTTTAAACTAAATTGATGAATCATCAAACAACAAAAAAGTGAATTTTGTTCAAAGTAGTTCATATATAATCCAAGCAGTTAAATTTTCAACCAAAATAGATAAATCTTTAACAAAAAATATAAAATTCGATATTTAAACTAAAGAAGTTAATTTGTAACCAAAAACATAAATTTATGGTACAATAAAAAAAAATAATTTTCTACCAAAAAATACGAACTTTACACAAAAGAGATTTAACTAAAATTATTAATCTTTGACAAAAAAATCTATTTCCAACAAAATAAGTACATTCCCAACCAAAAATAATTATTTTTAAACTAAAATGATGAATCTTCAACCAACAAAAAAATGAATTTTGAAAAAAATAGCTTATACTTTATCCAAGTAGTTAAATTTTCAACCAAAAAAGAAAAATTCTAAACAAAAAATATATTATTCGATATTTAAACTACAAAAGTTTAATTTGTAGCCAAAAACATAAATTTCCAATAACAAAGAATAATTTTTTACTAAAAATATGAATATTCCACAAAAAGATTGAACCAAAATCATAACTCTTTAACTAAAAAATCTTTTTCCAACAAAATAAGTACATTCCTAACCGAAGGTAATAATTTTAAACTAAAATGATGAATCTTCAGCCAACAAAGAACAAATTTTGAAAAAAATAGTTTATACTTCATCCAAGTAGTTAAATTTTTAACAAATAAAAAATTCTGAACAAAAAATATATATTCAATATTTGATCTACAAAAGTTTAATTTGCAACCGAAAACATGAATTTCCAATAACAAAAAATAATTTTTTATCAAAAACACGAATTTTCCACAAAAGAGATTTAGGTAAAATTATAAATCTTCAACTAAAAAATCTTTTTCCAACAAAATAGGTTCATTTCCAACCAAAGGTAATAATTTTAAACTAAAATGATGAATTTTCAACCAACAAAAAAATGAATTTTGAAAAAAG
This sequence comes from Amphibolips quercusostensackenii, assembly GCA_032357855.1. Taxonomy (NCBI): domain Eukaryota; kingdom Metazoa; phylum Arthropoda; class Insecta; order Hymenoptera; family Cynipidae; genus Amphibolips; species Amphibolips quercusostensackenii. The sequence continues at coordinate 5,948,152 of JAUELO010000273.1, read as the reverse complement.
TAGTTTATACTTTATCTAAATAGTTCAATTTTCAACTAAAAAAGAAAAATTCTGAACAAAAAATCTAATATTCAATATTTGAACTAAAAAACTTAATTTGTAACCAAAAACATGAATTTCCAATATAAAATAATTTTTTATTAAAAATACGAATTTCCAACGAATTTCCAACCAAAGAGAATAATTTTTAAATAAAGTGATAAATCTCCAACCAACAAAAAAATGAATTTTGAAGAAAGTTGGTCATATTTTATCCAAGTAGTTGAATTTTTAATAAAAAAAGATGAATTCTCAACAAAAAATATAGAATTGGATATTTCGACTAGAGAACGTTATTTGTAACTAAGAACATGTGTTTTCAATAAAAAATAAGAATTTTCTATTAAAAAATACGAATTTTTTACAAAAGAGATTTAACGAAAATAATAAATCTGCACCTAAAAAATCTATTTTAGAAAAAATAGGTAAATTTACAACCAAAGAGAATAATTTTCAAATAAAGTGGTAAATCTTCAACCAACAAAAAAATGAATTTTGAAGAAAGAGGGTCATATTTTGTCCAAGTAGTTAAATTTTTAATTAAAAAAACTAAAAAAGTTTATTTGTAACCAAAAACATGAATTTTCAACCAAAAAGAATCATTTTATACAAAAAAATACAAATTTTCTACAAAAGAGTTTCAACTAAAATGATAAGTTTTGAATGAAAAAATTTATTCTCAACAAAATAGGTACATTTTTCACCAAAAACATTCATGTTTAACTAAAATGATGAATCTTCAACCAACCAAAAAAATGAAATTTGAACATAGTAATTCATATTTTATCCAAGCAGTTGAATTTTTAACCAAAAAAGATAAATTCTGAACAAAAAATATAAAAATCGGTATTTAAACTAAAAAAGTTAATTTGTAACTAAAAACATGAATTTACAATAAAAAAGAATAATTTTCTACCAAAAATACGAATTTCCTACAAAAGAGATTTAACTAAAATCATGAATCTTTAACAAAAAAATCTATTTCTCACAAAATAGGTACATTTCCAACCAAAGACAATAATTTTAAACTAAAATGATAAATCTTCAACCAACAAAAAAAATAAATTTTAAATAGAGTGGTTTATATTTTATCCAAGTAGTTGAATTTTTAACCAAAAAAGATAAATTCTGAACAAAAAATTTAATATTTGATATTGAAACTAAAGAACTTAATTTGTAACCAAAAACATGTATTTTCAATAAAAAAGAATAATTTTCTACAAAAAAATACGAATTTTCCACAACAAAAATTTTTAACTCAAATCATAAATCTTTAACTGAAAAATCTATTTTCAAAAAAATATGTAAATTTTTAACCAAAGAGAATAATTTTCAAATAAAGTGGTGAATCTTCAGCCAACAAAAAAATGAATTTTAAATAAAGTCGTTCATATTTTATCCAAGTAGTTAAATTTTTAATAAAAAAAGAATAATTCTCACAAAAAAATTGATATTTCAACTAAAAAATTTATTTGTAACCAAAAACATGAATTTCCAATAACAAATAGAATCATTTTCAACCACAATGAATCATTTTATACCAAAAAAGACGGATTTTCTACAAAAGAGATTTGACTAAAATGGTGAGTCTTGGACGAAAAAATGTATATTTAACAAAATAGATACATTTTTTACCAAAGAGATTAATTTTCAACTTAAATAATAAATCTTCAACCATCTAAAAAAATGAATTTTAAAGAAAGTAGTTCAAATTTTATCCAAGTAGTTGAATTTTTAACGAAAAAAGATGCATTCTGAACAAAAAATATAATATTCGATATTTAAACTGAAAACGGTAATTTGTAACCAAACACATGAATTTACAATAAAAAAGAATAATTTTCTACCAAAAAATACGAATTTTCCACAGAAAAGATTTAACTAAAATCATGAATCTTTAACTAGAAAATTCATTTTTAACAATATAGGTACATTTCCAACCAAAGAAAATAATTTTCAAATAAAGTTGTGAATCTTTAAATATCAAAAAAATTAATTTTGAATAAAGTGGTTCATATTTTATCCAAGTAGTTAAATTTTTAATAAAAAAAGATGAATTCTTGAAAAAAATATAATATTGAATATTTCGTCTAAAAAAGTCAATTTGTAACAAAAAATGTAAATTTTCAATAAAAAAAGAATTATTTTCTACCAAAAATCGCGAATTTTCCACAAAAGATATTTATCTATAATGATGAGTCTTCGACAAAAAAAAATCAATTTTAAACAAAATGGGTACACTTTTAATAAAAGAGATTAATGTTCTACTAAAATGATCATTGATTCTTAACAAGAAATATAATATTTGATATTTTAATTTAAAAAGTTAACTTGTAACCAAAATCGTGAATTTTTCACCAAAAAGAATCATTTTCCAACAAAAAATTCGAATTTCCCACACAAGAAATTTAACTGAAATAATAATTCTTTAACAAAAAAATTTTATTTTAACAAAATAGTTCAAATTATACAGAGTATAGTTTATATTTGATATTCTAGCGTTGATCGTAATTAAATAAGTAATTATATTCAATGATCAATATTTACGTATTGTTATAATACCAGTAGAGAAAATAGAACTAACATCAAATATAATTTTTTATCCAATTAGTTTAATTCACAATAAAAAAAGAAGAATTCTCAATAAAAAATGTGATAGTCGATATTTAAAAAAAAATTAATTCAAAAAAAGCGGTTGAATTCATCCAAAAAATACCTTTCAACAAAATAGTTGATTTATCAACAAAAAAACTTGTTTCATTCAAGAAGAAAAAATTATTTAACTGAATTGTTAAATGTTCAGGACAAAAATTAATTTTCTACTAAACAGTAGAATTTTTAACCCAAAGTTATGAATTTTAAACAAAAAAGTAAATTTTTAACAAAACAGTTGAATTTAAAAAAAAATAAAGTTTAAACCAAACAATCAGAACTTCAACTCGTTATTAAAAAATTTTTTAATTCAAACGCTTTAAATTCAACAATTTCTGAGTTATTAATTGTGAATGTAATTTCTCAAATATAAAAAATTTTGTAATCAAACATTTTCAAAAACTACAAGAATTCAGCTTTAACATTTTGTCGAATTTCAGGAGAGTTTTTCGTAGATGTTAAATTTTTTTAAATAATAATTCAATGTGATATTATATTAATGTAAAGATTGATCAAAATTAAACCAAACATTTTTCTCTTTCTTTTTCTGAAGAAACCTAAGCTTTTCTTTGAGACCAAAATGAAACCAAAAAATGGTCTTTTTAAATCAACTTTTTAAACTGAATTGATAAATCTCTAACAAAGAAAAATTAATTTGAACAGAGTAGTTTAACTTTTAAGCAACAATTTGAATTTTCAACAAAAAAATATTTTGATAAAAAAAACAACAATTTAATTTATCAAGAAAAGACGAGTTTCAATCAAAATAGTTTTCCACAAAAAAATATTTTTTAGCCAAGGAAAGCTTATTTTTAACCAAATAGTTGAATTTACAACCCAGAAAGACGAATTTTTTAACAAAATTGGCAGATTTTCAACCAACGAGATTAACTTTCAAGTGAATAATGAAACTTAAAAGATTTGAACAAATTTTTATTTAGAATTGTTTTATCCCTCATAATTTAATTCGAAAAATTGTGGAAATTTCCGAATATAATAATATTCCCGACATAAAATTGCCGAATTATAAAATATTTGAACTAGATAATTCCCGAATTCAAACAATTAAAAAATCGGGTTATGAATATTATTTATTTATGAAAAATACAATAATCAAATGTCTTAATGAAAAAAAAAATGTTTTTAATGTTCAAAGTTTTCAAATTATTGCTTAAATTTAGAATAATAATGATTGAAAAAAATTTTGTACATAAATATATATTTTTCAATTATTGTTATTTTAAATTTGAACAATAATTTTAGAAACTTCAATGATTAACAATATTCTTTTATAAAAAATATTTGGTCAGTGTGTTTTTGATAAATAAATGGAAATTACGAAACAAATTAATTGTTCAAATTCAGCAATTTTTTGCCGGGAATTTTCAAATTCGGTGATATTATAAACTGTTCGGGAATTTTGTTATTCGGGAAACTTCCAGTTTGGGAATTTCAATTTTTTCGAATTTTGTTATTCGGGCATTTTACAGTGTTGGGAATTCTATTTTTTGAGATTTCCCAGTCGTCCCAATATTTCAAGTGATTTTTAAAATTTTATTAGAGAACTTTAGAGAACAAATTAAATTTTATATTCAAGGTTTTTCTACAGATTTAAAGAAATTCAAGGAATATAATTTACATAAAAAATTTTCCAAAAATTTCAAGGATTTTAGAGTTTTTAAAAAAATTCCTTAAAATTTCAGGAGATTTATTTTTGAAAATTTATAGAACCATAATATCTTATAAAAAGACTGTTTTTTCTTTTCTAAATGTAAATATAAATGTCTAATCTTTCTCCTATTTTTAACCTTTTTCGTAAGAAAAATTATTATATTTTTTATTTTTTCAATATAAAAATTAAAAATTACGAAAGGAGCTTTGAGGAAAGAAATTATTGAAAATTGGAATGCGTGTACTGATTGGAAAAGTGCAATGTCCAAGAAGACAAGAGGTTCCGCGTAAAACGAGTAGGGATATCGCATACTTGGCGTGATCAGTATGACTAATATAAAATATTGACCCTGACCATGTGTAAAATCTGAAACATGCTGACTCGAGAAAGTACATCTATTATTTAATATAATAATTGCTTATTTGAATTATTATTATTTTTTATTTTTAAAAAATATTAAATACTCTTAAGCTTTAGGTTGACCGTAGGTCGGGGAAAAACCTGGAAATCAAGGAAAAGTCAGGGATTTTTAACAAAATCTTGTAAAAGTCTAGAAATTACTATAAGAGAGAATTTTAATAAGTTTCGAAGTTAATACATTAAAAATATAAAAATTGTAACTCATAATTAGAAAATCAAATTAAATTTCTAATTAAAATATTTTAATTTTTTTAATTTTTAATAATTTTGTTACATTTATTATTAAATAATAAATGATAATGTAAATATGTTTTTTAAAATTTAACAATTTCGTTATTATTTTTTGTTGATAATTCTACTTTTTTATTCCGTTTGCGAAAGAGCCTATGCTAAAAATATAATATTTTTGTTAGTAATATATTTTTCTTTTTATTTGTGCCAATACTTTTTCATTAAAAATTCAAATGTTTTGGCAAAAAATTAACTTTTTGGTTAAAAAATCCATCCTTCATGGTAAAAATTTTATTATTTTGAAGAAAATGTAATAATGTTTTCGTAAATTTAATAATTTTGTTATCAAGTCTATTTTTATAGTTTATTATAGTTATTATATTTATTATATTATTGATTATATTATAGTTTACTTTTCTAGTTTTACTTGGCAATTCTACATATTTATTAAAAATTTCTATTTTTTGTTTGAAGTATCAACTATAACATTTTTTGTTAAAAATTCATCGTTTTTGGTTAAAAGTGTTGAAGTGCTTTGCTAAAAATTTTTTTTTTTCTGCTTAAATATTTATCATTTAAGTTGAAAATTTATCTTTTTTGGTTGTAAATTTGTCTTTTTTAGGTTGAAAATTAAATTTTCTATCGAAAATTTAACTTTTTGATTTTTGTTAGAAAATTCTACTTTTGGATGGAAAATTCAATTATTTTTTTTTAAATTTGTTTTTTTAGTTTAAAAATTCATCTTTTTTGGTAAAAATTGTATTATTTGGTTAAAAATGTGATTATTTCTTTGGAAAATTTAACAATTTCGTTATTAAGTCATTATTTTTGGTTGATAATTCTACTTTCTAATTGAAAATTCGTCTTTTTTGTTTAAAGTATCAACTATTATATTTTTTGTTGAAAATTCATCTTTTTTGGTAAAATATTTTGTAAAGAATTAATTTTTATCTAGTTGAAGATTCATCATTTTAGGTGAAAATTTATCTTTTTGGTTGAAAATTTGTGGGTTGAAAATTCAACAGTTTTGTAGAAAATTCGTCTTTTTAGTTAAAAATTTGTCTTTTTCAGGTTGAAAATTAATTTTTTTTTAAATGAAAATTAAACTCTTTGAATTGTGTGTGGCAACTCGTCTTTTTGGTTAGAGAATTCAATTATTTTAGTAGAAAATTAGTTTTTTGATAAAACTCATATTTTGGCGTTAAAAATGTAACTGAAATCTTTCTTAGTTAAGAATTCAACTATTTTTTTGGAAAATTTGTCTTTTTGGGCTAAAAATTCATATTTTTTTAAAGAAATTATATTATTTGGTTACAGATGTAATCTTTATTTTGAAAATTTATCAATTTGGTTATAAAGTCAGTATTTTTTGTTGATAATTCTACTTTTTTTTTAAATTTGTCTTTTTTGGTTGAAAATAATTTTTCTTATTAAAAATTTAACTTTTTGATTTTTTTTAAATTTGTCTTTTTGACTTTAAGATTTAACTTTTTGGTTGAAAATTCATGTTTTTATTAGAAAATTTATATTTGCAGGTTCAGAATTCAAGTGTTTTGTAAAACTTTCATCTTTCTAGTGAAAAATTGGTCTTTTTTAGTTAAAAGTTAAACTACGTTGTTTAAAAATTTACTTCTTTGGTTGAATATTTATCATTTCAGTTTAAAATTCATCTTTTTATAGGAAAATTGGACTATTTTCTTAAAAAATCTTTTCTTTTCATTAAAAATAAATTGTTTTACTGAAAATTTCATTTACCGTTTTTGGTTGAAATTTTACCTTTTTCAATTAAAAATTCAACTCTTTATTTCCATTTTTTGTCCACGACTTTAACTTTTATATTAAACATTCATTTTCGATAGAAAATTCGTACTTTAGTTTAAAAATCTATATTTGTAGGTTTAAATTCAACCCTTTGGTTGAATATTTAACCATTTTCTTGAAAAATCATTTTCTTCATTCTGTTTCATATTTTTATTAAAAATTCAACTATTCGGTTAAAATTGTATCTTTGTTTATAAAAAATTTACTATTCTGTTGAAAATTTAACTGTTTTTTTCATGATAAAACTATTTTGTTAAAAGGTAATCTCTCTTCGTCAAAAATTCAAATTTTTTGGTTAAAAATGTTTCTTTTTAGATCGAAAACTTATCGGTTTTTGGTGTAAATGTGATATTTTTTGTGAGGATGAATAAAGTTTAAATTTCTAATTTTTAACTTGAAATTGTTTTATTTTATTCAAAACTATTCTAGCTTAAAAATGTCACAAGATCAAACTCCGATCTTTGAATATTAATAGTCAGCAAAAGTAAAAAATTGGTTAGGGGAAATTCTGAAAAATTTTAACCAGTTAGTTTAAATATCATGCCAAAAAGCAAGTTTTCTACAAAAGAGTTGAATTTTGAACCCAAAAATATTAATTTTGAATCAAAAACTTAATTTTCAACGAATAGTTGCATTTTTATCCTGAAGTCATAAATTTTCAACAAAAAAGTATATGAAAAACAAATTTTTTGGTTGACTCAATTGAATAATTTGGTTGTTTTGACCAAACTTGTTGGTAGATGGATCATTTCGTTGATTCTACAAAAAAATTTGGTTAGGCCACTCAAGTATTTTGTTTATTTAACTATAATTGGTTTGATTCAACTAAATTTTCATTCATATCAAGAAAAGTTTTGTTTGGTTCAAAAAAAATTTTTTGTGAGTGCACAACGTAATAAAAGTTGTTTAATACGATTTTGTTGCGTATATGAAGCGGTTAAATATATGTAATGCAGTATCATTGTTTTGTCTTATAATGTAGTTCAATCGCAGGGAAACGTAGCGTGCCAATAACAAGAAAGAAATGGAAAAAATAAAAAAAATACCTAATCTTGTGCAATGATTTTCTTACGACCGTGAACGTATAACGCGATCTTCAATTTTACTCCGTTCGCGACCTGACGCACGTATGCACGTCCTTAGATCCGTTCGTTCAACTGCAAGATTCAAACTTAGTCATTCGCTACAATGGAAGATTATGTGCTGATACAATTTTATTTATTCACGACGTCGAGGTGTTTCTAGAAATCGAGAAAAGTGCGCATTTTCTCGATTTTTCTACTCTCTTCAGTTGAATCAGTGGCATTTCGCTGTGAATCAGTAAGATACTTTTCCCCACTCTTTTTTCATTTGTTATTCATTTTTCTCTAATGAGCTGAGAAGTAAGGTAGTTTGGAAGTCTACTTTTTAATTGTTATTTAAATTTTTTTAATTCCTCAAAAGAGTTTCTCAAAGCGTCTAGTATCATTTAGCATTGCACGCTTGCTATTTCTCATGCTGACTAACTCTGTACTTTTACCTCCCTTCATATTACTCAATGCTTATTTATAAAACAGTTTCTTGCTTACTTTGAAATCGTTTTGCATTTTTTTTCTTCTTTTGTTTTGATTTTATTCTTACTTTCCTCCACTAGTAGTTTTACTTTCCTTTTTTTTCATATGTAATCATCTCCGAGTCTATTTCTCTCCGCATCGCTAAAGGCTGTGATTTTCAACTTTCTTTCGTACGCTTCTTTCTTTCCTTAGGCGGCTGCTTGGATTTCATTATTCCACCACGCATCACCAGACATTCTTTCTACAACCGCAGTACCACACACTTCAGTCGCTCTCCTAACAATGACACCTTCGATTATATTTGATGCGCCCTCTATATCATTATTGTTTGAATTTTATTTTTTGGTTAGCTTTTCCCTATTTCTCCTTATTTTTCTATTTGTTATTTATTTGTCTCTAAAGAGCCAAAAAGTGAGGTAGTTTAGAGGTCTGCTGTTTAAATGTAAATCGATTGCATGCTCATTTTGCATAAAATTGTTCATGAAAAAGTGGATTTAATTTCGATCTTAAATAAAAAATCTTGAGTTAAAACACTAAACTTATGATTCTTTCTAATTTGCAGGGTTTGATTATAAATATTTTAGGAGTTCATTTAATTGAGGACAAATAATTTTCACCTTAATTTTTTTAACAAAATCTTTTTATTTCAATTTGGTATATCCTTAAAAGAGTCTCCCAAATCGTCTAGTATCCCGTCTATATTATATAGCATTGCACCCTTGCTATTTCTCATGCTGACTAACTCTGTACTTTCACCTCCCTTCATATTACTCAACGCCCGTTTATAAAACAGTTTCTTGCTTCTTTTTAAATCGTTTTGCATTTTCTTCTCTTGTTTTGTTTTGATTTGATTTTTACTTTTCTTCACTACTAGTTTTACTTTCTTTTTTATTGTATGTGTAATCATTTTCGAGTCTATTTCTTTCCCCATCGCTAAGGCCTGTGATGTTCAACTTTCCTTCGTACGTTTCTTTGTTTTCTTGGGCGGCTGCTTGGATTTCATCATTTCACCACGCATCACCAGACATTTTTCCAATAATCGCAGTACCACACACTTCAGTCGCACTTCTAACAATAGCACCCTGAATCATAGTCGCTGCCCTCTATTCATCCTTATTGTTTATTAAATAAATATATCTGTTTTTAATTGCAGGTATTATTTTAAATTTTAACTATCATAAGAATCTATTAATCCAACCTTGTAGTTTTCTTATAAATAATCCCTGATAAGAAGGTCTAAATTAGCCGCGAAACATGTTGGTTTCTTAGTAGTATAAAAAAAGACAAAGAAAAAATAAGGAAAAAGTGAGAGGTTGGTTTCGGTTGAATTTTTCCATTTTCTTCCTCCTTTTTATTTGTTATTTATTTGCTCTCAATAAGCAGATAAGTAAGGTAGTTTGGAAGTCTACTTTTCAATTGTGAATCGTTTTTATGCACATGTTGCATACAATTATTCATGAGAAAGCGGATTTCATTTCAATCTTAAACGAAATTCTTTAAATAGCGACACCAAACTCATAATTGCTCATTGATATTTTAAAAGATCTTTTATTTGAGGTCAAATAATTTTTACCTTCATTTCTTGAAAGAAATCTTTTTATTTAAATTTTTGTAATTCTTAACACAGTCTCTCATAGCGTCTAGCATTCCGTCTGTATCATATATAATTCCACTCTTGCTATTTCTCATGCTCACTAACTCTGTATTTTCGACTCCATTCATATAACTTACCGCGCATTAATAAAAATTTTGTTTGCTTCCTTTAAAATCGTTTTGCATTTTCTTCTCTCCTCTTGTTTTGATTTTATTTTTACTTTTCTTTACAAGTAGTTTTACTTTCCTCTTTTTGTGTCTGTAGTCATTTTATAGTCTATTTCTCTTCTCATCGCTAAGGCCTGTCAGGTTCAACTTTCTTTTGTACGCTTCTCTCGATTCTTGCGCGGCTGCTTGGATTTCATCATTCCACCACGCATTACCAGACATTCTTTCTACAACCGCAGTACTACACACTTCAGTCGCACTCCTAACAATGACATCTCGGATCATATTTGATGCGCCCTCTATATCTTTATTGTTTGATTTCATTTTTTGGTTGACTTTTATCTTTTTCTCCCTCTTTTTTTATTTGTTATTTAATTGTCTCTGAAGAGCAGAAAAGTGAGGTAGTTTTGAAGACTAATTTTTAACTGTAAATCTTTTATACGCTCATTTTGCATAAGAATATTAATGAAAAAGTGGATTTTATTGTGAGGCCATATCATTTTTACCTCAATTTCTTAAAAGAAATCTTTCCATTCAAATTTTTGTAATTCCTTGAAAAAGTCTCTCAAAGCATAAAGTATTTCGTCTGTATCATATAGCATTTTATTTTTCCTAAATCTCATGCTGACTAACTCTGTACTTTTACGTCCCTTTGTATTACTTAACGCTCATTTATAAAACAATTTCTTGCTTTCTTCAAAATCGTTTTGCAATTTTTTCTCTTCTTCTGTTTTGATTTTATTTTTACTTTTTTACACTATTAGTTTTACTTTTCTCTTTTTGTCTCTCTAATCATTTTCAAGTCTATTTCTCTCATCATTGTTAAGTCTTGTGGTTTTCAAATGTCTTTGAAATGCTTTTTCTTTTCGTGGGCGTCTGCGCGGATTTTACCATTCTATCACGCATCACCAGACATTCTTCCTACAACCGCAGTACCACACACTTTAGTCGCACTCCTGACAATGACAGTCTGGATCTTATTCGATGCGCCTTCTATATTTTTATTGTTTATTTAATATATATGTGTGTGTTTTTAATTGCAGGTATTATATTGAGTTTTTACTAGCATAAAAACCTTTTAATGGTCCCCTAAGTGGTCCCCAATGAAATATCACTGATTAAAATATCCCGCAAAATGTCACTGATTCTCAGTGAAATTCTATTGCTCTTAGTAAAACTTCACTGTTTCGAATTATAGTACTAAAGCATCATTTTCAAAATTACTTGATTTTTTCCTGACAAACTTTGTTATTCCCATAACCATTAATTGCCAATTTATTTTCAACAAAATACTTAAATTTTCGACTCAACAAAATCACTTTTTTAAACAGTGGTATATTTTTTATAAAACAATAAATTTTCAACAAAGCAGTCATATTTTTAACCTACAAATATGATTTCTTAAACAAATAGTTGGAGTTTCAAAGAAAAGGGTTATTTTCTACTGAAAAGACGAATTTTTAACAAAATACATGATTTTTCAAAGGTATAGTTGAATTTTCAACTAAAAAATATAATTTCTAACTAAAACTGGAAAATTTAAATTTTTAGGAAAAAACATTAGTTTTTAAACAAAAATTAATTTTAAGAAAAAAGATTAATTTTAACAACAATATATAATATATAAATATAATAGATAATATTAAAATAAAAAAAAAAAGATGAACCAAGAAGTCCATATTTTTAACAAAATAATTTAATTTTCAACAAAATAGTTTAATTTTTAACTCACAAAGATGAATTCTCTACCAAATAGTTAAAGTTTTAGAGAAACCGATTCATTTTCTACTAAAAAAGTCGAATTTTCAACATAATACATGTTTTTTTTAACAAATATTTGAATTTGTAACTGAAAAAGATAAATTGTCGATCAAAAATATAGAAGTTGATTTTTTAGTAAACAAAATTACTTTTAAACAAAAAGAAAACGAATTTTACACAAAATAGTCAAATATTAAAACACAGAGATTGATTATTAAATAAAATTATGAATATGCAACCAAAAAAAATTAATTTTTAACAAAGTAGTTCAACGTTAAATAGAAAGAAACAGTCTAATTTTTAACCCGAAAATATTAATTTTCTACCAAAAAAAAAAGAAATTTCACCAGATAAATTTTTTAAAATCCAGAAATAAAAAAAAATTATTTTTCTCATTTTTCTGTAAAGTAGTTGAATTTTCAACACAAAAGTATTAATTTCCAATCAAAAAGTTTATTTTCAACCAAACAGTTTCATTTTTAACGACAAAGGAGGAAATTTTACCTAAAAAAACGGAAAATTTAGATTTTTAGTTTGAAAAATTAGTGTCAAACAAAAAAAAACATGTTTTCAATCAACAAGATGAATTAGCGACTAAAATGATAAATTTTCAACTAGAATAGTCAACTTTTCAGTTACAAACATGATTTTTTAAAAAGGTATTTTAACGAAACAGTTGCATTTTTGATAAAAAAAGGTAAAATTTCTACTAAAAGAGATGAAATTCTAAACCGAAAATACGAATTTTAAAACTAAAAAGGATTAATTATTAACAGAATTGTTGAATCTGCAACCAAGTAATAAAATTTTTAAATAAAAAAGAAAATCCTCAGGAGAGTAGGATTAAAAAAAAGAAATATGAATGAATGTCAAATAAATTACTAACAAGAATATTATATCAGAATAGTCGCAAAATTCATTAAAAAACTTTCCTAACTTTTCTCGTATAAATTTTTCATTTTCCCTCACAACAAATATTTAACAACCAGAATTTTAATTTTAGAAAAATTATAACATAGAATCTTCTGTAAAAAAAGGAAGAATTCCAAATTGAAATAAAAAAATTTTAAATTAAAATTAAAAACTTCAAATTTATCATCCTGGACATTTATTTAAAGTCCCTCTCATGGAAATTCCTTCCTTTTTCAATATTTTTTTTTTAATCCCTAAATTTACGGGACCAGTACGATTTCCTGACATCTCCCTGATTTCCATATTTTTTCTGACTCTCGGCCACCCTGATAATTCACTCAGAAAATTATTTAGTTAAATTGACAAAAATTTTGTTGGTTCAACCATAGAACATGGTTATTATTATATAAAGAAAAAATATTTGGTTGACCCAACTAAATTTCTTGATGTTTTCAACCAAATATTTTGGTAGATGGAGTATTTCGTTGACCCAACAAAAAAATTGGTTGGCTTAATGAAATATTTTCTTGAATCAACCAAAATTTGTTTGAAGCAACCAAATTTTCATGTATATCCAAGGAATTTTTTTTTATTGTTTCAACTATAGAATATGGTTATCTAAACAGCAAAATATTAAGTTGATCCAATAAAATTTTTTTACTTTAACCAAATATTTTGGTAGATGTAGTATTTTGTTGACCCAACAAAAAAATTGGTTGGCTTAATGAAATATTTTGTTGAATCAACCAAAATTTGATGCAATCAAATTTTCATGTATATCCAAAGAATATTTTTTTCTGGTTTAAAAACATTTTTTTTCTGATTGCTCTTAATATACTTTTTTTTTGTGTTCTAACAATAATAGTTGCACTTAAAAGTAAATAAAATATTGTGCTAATTTAAAAAAAAAATTTTAATATGATTGTTAATCAATCAATACCGATGAATTAATAAGTTTTCCGTTAAAAATCAATGAATTTAATAACAGAATGAGAAATGAGATTAAATTAATGCTTCATGATGCACTTTGCTCTGAATTATTCAGTATTCAGTATTTAGTATTCTTATCAAATCTGGAATCGCAGGAAGAAAATATGTAGCAAAGATAGCAAAATTCAGTGAAAAAGATTTAGGCTTTTACAGAAAATCGACGCAGGCTGATAAATTTCCCTGAATCATCAATTGCGTGGATTTCCGATCAGTCAGAAAATTATCTCATCAGCTTCTGGGAAAGCCTTAAGTAATTTTTGGTTTATTAACAGTGGTGTAGCCCTTAAACGGGATAATTTAAATCTTTTATTCTGTTATAAAATAATAATAAATAATGATAATAGTTTAAAAGAAATCTTGCAACTGTCAAGTTTTTTATTTATCAAGATATAATTTATCTTTTGCTCATTACAGAATAAATTAAGAGATTTCAAGGCACTTTTTGATTGTAATGAAAAGACTTTGATATTATAAATATTTCTATAAGTTCTTAGTTTTTTCTTCGCTAATGTAAAATTTTAAATTATACATTTTTTGCGATATTTGACTTATAAATTATAAAAATTACTAGTAAAAAATTTCGATGCTAATTCAGTTCTAGAACTAAAATGAGCCATAACTATACAACTAATTTTTCGAGGGGTTGACCACTCGGTTTTTGAGTGTTTACCAGATTTTTAAAGGTTACAAAATATTTCTTAAGATATAAAAATATTTAAATTTATTCAAAAGGGTTTTGAAGATTTCACAAAAATTTCACAAATATTTTTAAACTTTCAAAAAATTTAAAGGATTTCAAAGATGTAAAAGAGGATACAGTACACCAGATTTCAAATGTTTCAAAATATTGTAATCGATTAAAATTTTTAACAAATATTTTAGTGATTATAAACGAATACAAAAGTTTAAGAAAAATTTCAGAAATATTTCAAAGAATTTATAAGAATTTCAAAAGATTTCAAAAATTTTAAAGATTTCAAAAAGGTACACATGATAAGTACACCAGGTTAAATAAATTAGATTAAATAAAGATTGAATAAAGTACACCAGATTTTAGATATTGCATAAAATTTCGAAGATTTCAAACTATTTCAAAAGGTCTAAAAAAATTTAAGATGATTTGAAAAGATTTCAATGATTCCAAGTGAACACAAAAGATTTTTCAAAGATTAAAGAAAGATTTCAAAGATTTCAAAAAATTTTACAAGATTTCGATGATTTCAGAAGATTTCAGAAATGTTTCACAAATAATTTTAAAATCTCATTGATATTTTAAAAAGATTCCCGTAAGATTTCACAAATATTTCGAAGAATTCATATGGATTTAAAAAGCTGTCAAGAATTTTGAAGATTTTACCCAGATTTCAAAGTTTTCAGAACACTTCAAAGATTTTAATTAATTTTAAATTTTTTTTAAGATTTCGAAAGATTTTATGAATATTTTTGATATTCCAGTGATTTCAAACAAATAAAAAATATTTTAGAAAAATTTTAAAAACATTAAAGAAAGGTCTCAGAAATATTTTTAAGATTTTATAACGATTTCAAAAGTTAAAAAAATAATTCACAAAGATTGAAGTATATCAAAGATTTAACAAAAATTTTAAATAGTCCAGAAGACTTCTCTACGATTTCACAGAATGTTCAAAATTTCATAAAGATATTAAATCCTTTAAAAGATTTCTGAAAATTCCAAAGATCTCAAGGATTTCAAAGACTTTAAAAGGACTTGAAAATATTTTCAAAAATTTCACAGATACGACTTATGTTCGCAAAAAATAAAAAATTTGCTTATTTATGGTTGTGCTTTCTTTAGAGATTGTTGGTCAATAAATAATTATAGGGTTAATTTTTTTACAGCAATTTTTTTTGGGCCTAATCACTTCAAGTTATGTTAGATTCTTATTGTCATGATACCGAAAATCTATGAAATCAGTTATAAAACCGATATAATAAAAAAATGTATTTTGCAATAATGAAATAAATAAAGAAGATTTAATTATCTAACTCATACAAGTATATGAAAGGATATTGGAATATGTAAGAAATCAGTAAATTCTATCAACTTTCATTATAAAAAATCGTTTACAACGGTCGGGGGATGGACCGCATAGTGCGGCATTGAAGACCGCACGGCCATACGTCCATACTATTTTGTCACGTTTGTGTAAATTTTATTTAGAATCGTCAATATTAAGTGAATCGAATTAAAACTTAACATTTCTCTTTAAAATCGGCTATAAAATACAATCAGCAGTCATTTTTCAAATATCACCCCTATATGTCTTTTTTATACGGCTTTAAAAAACCCCATAGATGAAAAATTGGGGTTTGCAAGTTTTTTAGGCTAGTTATAATTTTTCGAAATTTTTTATATGCAAAATGTTTTTAACAAATAAAAAATATTACTTTTAAATAATAATAAGATGTAAACGTATATTAATTAAACAATTTTTTATTGTTTTTAGTAATTTTCTCTTAGGAAAGAGTTAAAAAATCGCGGTTTTTTCCGAATATTTTAACTTGTTTTCAACTTTTTAATTAAATCGAGACACTAAATAATTAAATTGAACAAAAATAATAGTTTAAACTATATATTATTATTTATAATAATATTGTTTTAGGATAATGGTAGAGAGCAGCAGTTTTTTCTAAAATTTTATAATGTTGAAAATTCTTATTTTTTTTTTTTTGAAAAATAATTCTTTTAAATCGAAATATATTCTACTTTGTTCAAGTTGCAGTTATCTGGTTGAAGATTCTTCGTTTTAATTGAAAATGGTTTGCGGTTTACACTTGACTATTTTCGGGAAATTTCTTTTTTTTTATAATAATTAAGTTTTTTCACGAAAAATTGAATTAGATCATTTTTGGTGAAAATTTGTCTTTCTTGGTTAAAAATTCACGTCGTTTGTTAAAATTCTATTTTCTTGGTAGAAAATTAAGGTTCTTGATGAGATATACATTTTTTTAAATTTTACTATAAGGTTGAAAATTAAACTATTTAAGGTAAAAGTGTAACTTTTTTGGTAGAAGGTTAATCTTCTTAGTTTGAATTTTTTTTTTTTTTTTTTGAAAATTCATCTCTTTGGTTAAAAATTTAAGTAATTTCTTGAAAATTAGTGTGTTTTGCTTGAAATCTAGTTTTTTAACTGAAAATTTAACTATTCCATTTTTGGCTTAAAATTGATCTTTTCTAGTTGAAAATTTAAATCTTTGTTAAAAACTCTTGTATTTTGTTAAAATTTTGTTTTCTTGGTAGAAAATCAATATTCTTGCTAGAGTAATGTTTTGAATACTCATCTATTTAGTCCAGTTCAGCTTAATTGTTGAAAGTTCATTTTGTGGTAAAAAATCCATAATTTTATTAAAAAATTCATGTCTTTTGTTGAAAAATTCTCTTTTTCGGTAGAAAAATAATTTTTCTTAACCTTTTTTATATTTTTATTTGAAAATTCTTCATTTTAGTTGAAAATTCATCTCTTTGGTTAAAAATTGAAGTAATTTCTTAAAAATTAGTTTTTTTTTTGGTTGGAATCCAATTTTTCAAACTGAAAATTCAAGTAATTTCTTGAAAATTAGTTTTTTACATTCTCATTGTAATGAGAAGGTATTAGTTCTATGCAAAATTTGACTTTGCCGGTTTTCATCAAATGTCCACGTTTTGAGACCCCCTGAGTCAGAAAAAACGATTTTT
>JAUELO010000273.1:5898330-5912610 GCA_032357855.1 Amphibolips quercusostensackenii | reverse complement strand
TCCCCTTTCTCAAGGGAAAGGCGGTCCATCTTCACTACGCCGAATTGGCCAAAAAGTACGGCTCCATGTTTAGCGCCAAACTTGGAACTCATCTCGTTGTCGTCCTCAGCGATTATCGTGCAATAAGAGAGACTTTCCGACGAGAGGAGTTTACCGGCAGACCGCACACAGAGTTCAACAACATCCTGGGTGGATACGGTAAGTCAGAATAGAGCATATTTATTAGTATCGGGCGCGCAAACTGATGGTCGGGTCGAGAGGTTAAACTGTCGCGTGTCTTGCTTCTTCTTCTTCTTTAATATATCGCGAAATTATACGCCTGTGAATATAAATTGGGCATCAAGATGATTTGTATGAAGAGGCACAAGTGGCCAAATTCAAAGAGGGCAACAGTTTTATCAAATTTACAATAGATGTAAAATCAGTGTCTCTTTCGGAATTTGAATCAAACATAAACCATCAGCAATTCTAGAGTGGTACTTACATAATTTCCGAAAAACCTTTTTCCTAACTTGAGTGTCCTGATTGTTACAGGAATTATAAATACTGAAGGTGCCTTGTGGAAGGACCAAAGAAAATTCCTCCATGAAAAACTTCGAAGCATGGGAATGACATATTTGGGCGCAGGAAAGAAAATCATGGAGTCTAAAATCATGGTAGGTAATCTCTTCCTCGATTTTATTATTCCAATCATTGACCCCACATTATCCTAATTAGATACACCAAATATCGATCATAAAGATTATCGCCCGTCATGAAACGCGCAGAAACCTAAAAGTCCATTTACATGTTATCAAATTATGATATAAATCTGATTTGCGATAGGTTTCTTATCAATGCGCATTTGATTATTGTAGCAAGAGGTGGACTCTTTCATCAGAGGGTTGACACTGAAAAGTGGCGCGCCCACAAACATGTCCTACTCCCTGAGCATGGCCATCAGCAATGTCATCTGTTCGATTACAATGGGGGTTCGTTTCCATCATGGAGACTCGAGATACAAGAAATTCATGTCTCTGACTGAGGAAGGCTTCAGGCTTTTTGGAAGTATCGTCTACGTCAATTTTCTCCCGATGCTGAAATATCTACCCGGCTTAAAGTACATCATGAGCAAACTCGACCAAAATCGAGGTGAAATGGCCAACTTTTTTCAAGACAATGTCGAGCAACACCGAAAAACCTTTGACGCTGGGAATATCAGAGATCTTGTCGACGCCTATCTTTTGGAGATTGAGAAAGCAAAGGCTGAAGGACGCGAACTCTTCCAAGGCAAAAATCAAGGTATGTTTTTTTTACGCTTTGTTCTATTTTCATCCTGAGAGGGAAACTTGAAAATAAGGTGGTCAGGTGATGTCAGAAAACGATGTTGTCACCTTTTAAGTGGGTGTGTTTAATGTCTCGGGTGATTTATAGCATTGGAAAAGTGTCTAGAATATAATCCCAGGAAGCAAATTATTCTGGTTGATTATCGCTAATTAATTAATTCTAGATTTATCCTCAACTAATTAATTCAAGTAGGAAATGTTTAACTGCAATATTTGACCTTTTCTTCCAAAAGTGTGTCTTTAAACTGCCGTTTTTTTCTGATAAATTAAATACCATTGTTGATGTGAATGCAAATATATTTAAAACTCTCGTTACCACCTTTGGACTTTTAAGTTTTCCACTTTGTGTCTGGTGTTTCGAATTGGGTAATGAATGACTTTTTTTCCCACGCAGATCGCCAGTTGCAACAGATCTTGGGAGATCTCTTTACAGCTGGGATGGAGACGGTCAAGACAACTCTGGAGTGGGCTGTGGTTCTGATGTTGCACCACCCAGAGGCAGCACTCGCAGTGCAGGAGGAGCTGGACCAGGTCGTTGGAAGGTCGAGGATGCCAACCCTTGAAGACCTGCCCTACCTTCCACTAACAGAAGCCACAATCCTCGAAATTTTGAGGAGGTCTAGCATCGTCCCCATGGGGACAACACATGCTGCTACTCGGTGAGTTGTCTCTTTGTTGTAGCTAAATCGGATCAAATTGAAATTCTCTTGCATTTTCGTCTTGGTAGGATCGTAATGATCGGGTCTCGTGTGAACGGTCAACGGTATTCGGCCAGCAAAAGTGAAAGCAATGTTGGCACCGCCGGTTTTCGGGCCGAGCTCACCTTCGATTTCGAGGTCGATGACACCTCCTTCCCCTCGTAACAAAGAAACGTTTTACCTCAAACTGGTCCACACGCGCTATCCGTCGATCAACGATAGCAGAATACGTGTGTATGTATGTATATATTATATGTATATATATATATTTATTTATTTATTTATAGAAAGAGAGGGAGAGAGAGAATCGGGATCTTTAGAAACTGCGTGCCTTGCAAAGCGGTTTTCACCTCTTCTTTTCGCCGTGGAATCGTGCGAGAAAGAGCGTGACGGTAGCACGTGCGCGGGAAAAAAGTCGTTCTGTCAACTCGACCTAATCGTGGGCGCCAAACTCTACCTCTCGTATATTTAATAGACGCAATTTTTTTGTCCTTCCCCCCTTCTAAATCCTCTTATCGCAATTCGAGCACGTAACTTAAACGCGTAAATTTCCAAATTGTCACGATTTGCAGATAAGATGTGCACTAAAAAATCGTTAATCCAGTTGTTATCTTTACAATATTTGATCTCGCGATATTTTGCTTTTGCCATTAGGCTTGCGTTCAATTTTGGTTCGTGATCGGTGTGTAAATACGAGAACAGGTTTATCTGCGATCTTTCAAGCAGCTACTTGGAAGTCTTCTTAGAGTAGCTTTCCCAAGAAGCTGATGCTCATTTCTCCGAAGTGTAACCTTGTTTTTCTCTTTTATGTTTACAGAGACGTGACCTTGAACGGCTTCACGATACCAACGGGTGCGCACGTGGTTCCGCTTCTCCATGCGGTGCACATGGACCCGGAGTTGTGGCAAGAACCGGCCAATTTCCGACCAGAACGTTTCCTATCTGCGGAAGGAAAGGTGTGCAAACCAGAGTACTTCATGCCCTTCGGAGTTGGAAGGCGTATGTGCCTGGGAGATGTCTTGGCAAGAATGGAGCTTTTCCTGTTCTTCAGCTCTCTCCTTCACACATTTGACATTCGGCTACCAGAAGGTGCCTCGTTACCAAGTCTCAGGGGGAATGTGGGCATTACTGTGACGCCGGATCCCTTTGAAGTTTGCCTGCTGAAGAGGACTCTCAACGAAGACTGCGCGGCGGGTTTGGCTGCGGATGGCACAACCATTGGACCACTCAGAAACGTGGGTAGTCATTGACAAGAGACCATAGCTTTAGTCAAGAGCACGGTTGTCGTTCCTATCGTTTTTTTCAAGAGGAGGGCAGGAGAGATGAGCACAAGATTTTCAGAAAGTGAGCAGACAGTTGTTGGAGAAAGAGAGTGCCATTTCGGGAAGTGAGAAGAGTCAGCTTTAACAAACTCGGATTCTCGTGTTGGCAGCTAAAAACTGGTGATACTTGTTTATAAGAATTTCTGGGGTGTAGGTCCTGATGACGACTAGGAGAGTAGCAAAGATGTTGGCGACTGATAAAGATGACCCAAGAAAAGACCTCCTCGGATGCGGAATAAAAGTACAAATTGGAGCCTCGGATCGTAGCCCCGCTCATATTTTCAACCCGCCGCCATTTCATGTATTTATTTATAATGCGATTGTTGTTTACTATTTATTCGCCTTTAGTTACCGATACCTAGGTCCTGGTCGTTGATCCACAAAATCTCAAATCTCCTACAGCCAAACCTTTATCATTCTAATTAGCGCTTAGAAACAACTAAAGATTTTATTTTGTAAGACTGGATACTTTTTGCCGAGATGGGAATTTGTGGATTAGTGCCCGAAATATAGTTACGAAGACGAAGAGGCATGACTGTGAGATCACATTTTCATACTGTTGTGTTGATTTTCATTACGAGTAGAGGACAGCGCCGAAAGACGCTTGCATTGCAGAGTTCCTTTTTCATTCATTCACTGTACATATTTTACGTGAGCGCCGAGTCCATATTGTTATTTAGCATGTGTGAATGTATAATTGAGTGCTGTAGATAATTAATTTATATTGATCGACGAACGATGATTGTGCGAGTCAAGGATGTTGCCGGACACTTTCGTCTACAATGTTCCGGCTGGAACCTTTGTTTGGATTTTCTAGTCCGCGATGTTTAGGTATTTGTGTGACGACTATGAGTGCTGATCTGCATGTCTTTGTGTGTGTGAGTGCGTGCACAATTCACGGTGCGCTTGTGCGATTAATGTTATTATTATTATTCTGATTGATGGTTATATGTATAATGTATATACATATAGAGCGTCCGATAATGTTCGCTGTGTTCAACTATTCATCCGTCGCCCGTGATTCATTTGTGTTTTAGCGTAATTTAATACCTTTTTTATACAAAAAATAAAAAGTCTGTTTTCAAAGCAATGGTCTTTTCTCTCAAAAATCTTTTCCATCCAAAACATTTTTCACCTTGTTGTGAAAAAAGAATTCCTTCTAAAACCATGAGCGATTGCTTTCTTTTCAGGATTAGTTTTTTTCGTTTTTGCACTAGTATTCATCTTCTTAATTCGAGTAGGAGGTGAAAAATGAGGGAGAAGCAACTTATCACTGACAGTGGTAGATGAAATGGACTTGGGGAANNNNAGGAAAAATAAAAAGGGTCAGTCTGGGCGCATTCCGAGTAACTCGTTCCAGCAAAAGGTCAAAGAATCGCTTCTGAGTTTTTCTAATTTCGATTTGGAGATGGAAGCCAAAGTTGTTCAAATCAGAACCTTCAGGGCGATGTAGTAATCTTTGACCGAGTAGTTTTTTCTTTGCCGCAGGCTGATAATTACTGTAGTTTGAGGCGCGCTATATAGTATCGTAAAAATCGAATTTCGAAAGTCGATTTTCGATAACTGTAAATCTTCTCGTAATGGGCTATGAAAATTGAACAAGTTTTTGACTACCTTACAGTATTACTGACATCAATTTTGAAATGTTACCAAATTTTTTGTGAGACTTTCTTAAACAGTATCACAGAAATGATAATTACAATATTAAGAGAGACTTCTTTTTTTTAATTTAATTTACATAAAACTTATTCTTCCGCATTCTAGTATCTTATACAACCACCGAGTATTTAACCCAAGTGAGATTAAATAAAAGAAAATACGCAGAAAAAGTGCAGAACAAAAATAATCAAGGACTTCTAAAGAGAAGATTGAATGGATTTTTGGATATTGTTGCGTAGAGTGTGACTTCATCTCGACGCATAAAGAAAACTTTGAACTGGTAAAAAAAATGCAATAAAAGGAAATAGACTAAGACTAGACGCTGCACTTTTTTAAATTTTATTATATTACTCAGAAGTTGATTCGCACGTGCCGAGAAAAAAGTTTGGCCTTCAAGATGATTTTTGTATTCGGCGATGCATATGCAGTAGTTATACAAATTTTATTTTTGAGTATCATTGTGAATGATTAACAAAAGTAAGAGAATACTAAATAGTGGAATACACTAGAAATAAATTTTCATATAATTTCTTTATTATATATATAGCACTTAGATTTGATTTATCTTTAATTCCTTGCCACGTCTGGTTTGTACGTTCTTTGCAAGAACGAATACTGATTGCACTAGTGGAAACGTAATCGCAAACGTGACAAAATTTAATTTTAGAAAGAAATTTCATGAATACATTTTTGAGGATATTTACGTAACAAAAAGGAGATCCAAATCGCTTCTCTTGAGAGCCTTATCTAACGATAACTTGATGGACTGATGAATAAAATTGGCATATATGAAAACGAGTTACGCTTCGGAAAAATTATGTCCTGTCTGAAAAAAGTGGTTTAGCGATACATTTCGAAAATATCGCAATCATTGTTGTTTAAAGCCTGATTTGATTTTAATTAGTACAAGATTTTTTTATATATTATATTCGAAATACTGAAAATTAAATCTAAATAGAGAACTAATTGAAAAGTATTTGCACTTTTGTTTCAATTTAATAATATCGGTCTTTAATGTATCGATAAGGATTGAAATTACATTCTTTGGTCCCTGTTACAGAACTTTTGCTACCCCCTCCTATGTGACACTTTGTAACATCAGGGCAGACCCAGAGTGTCACGTAACATCTGGACGCTCCCATACCTTCTCATTACGACGAGAATGTAAAAATTGTCTTCTATTTTAACAAAAAAATATAATGCAGGGTAATTTTGTATAATAAAAAGAAAGGCTGGCAGAAAGGCAGGCGGACCTGTAAGGTGAAAAGTGGAAGGAAGCTTTCTCAAAATTGTGGAAGTGACAGCTGCAGATCGAATCGAATCGAAGAATATTGTCCAGTCGTACCAGCAAGCAAGCAAGCTTATGGCAGTGTCGCTTATATAAGAGAAACTCACTTGTTCATGGGTTTCTAACGAAATATCGACGGAGAAGTGTATCCTTACATATAATCCGTAGGGTCAATGACACGAAAGTCAAGTGGCCCCAAACCAAACGCGAATTACGTAAGTTTCACCTCGTCGCCTCGTTCGCCGAGACCAACTTGGACGTACTTATGTACATTATTTATAATAATAAAGGTGTGCACTCTGCAGTTTCCTCCTGGGCGGTAATCACGAGCTGAGCGGAGTTCGGCTGAGCCGAGCTGAACTAAACTATCAGAAGGAGCGCTAAGCGTTTCTAATCAAAGATCCACTGCAAGTGAATGACGAAAAGCACATTAGAAAATTGAACGAAAAAAAATTGAGAAAAATTTTGCTCATTGGGAACGAAAAACTGTTTTTAAAAAGACAATGAAACAATAACAACGAAAAAGAATTTAATAAAAAAAATTAAATGATGAAAACAATGCTTCATAAAAATACACTCAATTCCCGATATAAGCACCTCTGGCTTACGCTATTCCGGGAATTTATGTCCTTTTCAGTTTCTTGATGAGGGGAGCCGTGGGACCGAGAGAGGCGGTGTTCAGTCAAGCGTGACAAACAGCATGAGAGCCGCCCGGTACTGAATAGTTCCCCGATTATTTTTTACGCAGGAGAATGCGGTCCAGCGAAGTTGGATAACTTCAAATAGTATCGGAATATACTGGATTACAACTGTATAGGGAATTACTCTCGATTACTTGAAATTACTCCGGAATGTAGAGGAATACTTTGAATTACATAAAATTGTGGTGGATTACTGCGCTTAAACTAGATTTATGCGAATTTTTTAACCTAAAAGATGAAATTTGAAGATAGGATAGTTAAATTTTTAGTTAAAAAAAATTAATTTTCAACTAAATAAAAAAACAAATTTTTAAGCATATAGTGAAATTTTCAATTAAAGAAATGAATATGCTACCAAAATAGTTGGATTTTCAAACTAAAAAACTAATTTTCGTCAAAATAGTTAAATTCACAGAAAAAATATTTTTTTAATTGTTAAATTTCCTACGAAGTAGATCAATTTTTCAATAAATAATAATTTTAACCCAAAACGTTAATTTTTAACGCAGAAAATCTATTCTTTTCTACTCCAAATTTGTATTGAGTATTAACAATTATTTTTCCCTTAAAAGTGTAATTTTCCTAAATATATATATTTTCCAGATCAAAAAAGTGTTATTGTTTAAAAATTCGTCTTTTTGGATAAATTTTATTCTTTTTGAATGAAAATTAAATTGTTTTTTAGTTTTAATATTAAATATTATATTTTTCGTGAGGAATTAATCTTTTTTACATGGAAATTTAACTACTTATTACTTATTTCGTTAAAGATTCATCATTTTAGTAAAAAATTTTATCCATTTGGTCGAGGATTTAACTATTTTGATAAAAATTCGTTCCTTTGGATGAATTTATTTTTTATTTTTTATTTTTTTTTAATTTTTCGATTGTAACATCAGCTATTACATTTTTTGTTGAAAATTTATTTTTTTTAATCGAAAATTTAACTAATTTTCTGTTAAAAAGTTATATTTTTAATAGATAATTTATTTATCTTGTTGAAAATTCAACTATTTTATTGAAAATTAACTTTTTTTTTTAAATTCATATTTTCGGGTTTAGAAATTAAAATATTTTGTAGAAAATTTGTCTCTTTTGAAAAATATAAAATTTTTTATTTTGGTTAAAAATACAACTGGTTTAAAAATAATTTTTATGGTTGAGGATTCAACTGATTTACTGAAAATTGCTCTTTTTTTGGATGATTTGAACTATTTTTTATTTAAAATAAAAATCTTTTTGTATTCAGATATTAACTATTACATTTTTCGTTACGAATTTATATTTTTTGTTTGAAAATTCAACTATTTGGTTGAAGATGAACTCTTTTGTTGAAGTTTTGATTTGACACATTTAAAATTTCAAAAATATTTTTAAAAATTTTTATATGAACTAATTTTTTTCTTGAAAAATTCATCTTTTTTATTATTAATTCAAGTACTTGGTTTAGAATTAAGCTAATTTTTAAACAAGCAATTTTTCTGGTTTGAAGATTCGCCTTTTTGACTTGAAAATTTAACAACTTGGTAGAAAATTAAACTATTTGGTTGAAAAATAAGTTTTTTCATTAAAAATTCATATATTTGGTTGAAAATGAAATTATTTGTTTACAAATTAAATTAATTTTATAAAAATTCAACTATTTGGTAAAACATTAACTTTGTGTAAAAAAAATTATACTTTCGGGTTAAAAATCCATTTTTTTTTGTGAATAATTTACCTTTTTGGATTAAAAATATAACAATTTTGTAAAAAATTGATGTCTTTTTCAAAAATTCGTCTTTATAGGTAGAAAAAATTATTTTCTTGACGTAAAATTCATATTTTGATTCAACATTAAACTATTTGGTTGAAAACTGATATTCTTTAATTGAAACTTCAACTACATTGTTGAAAGTCGAATGATTTTGGTTAAAATTATTTTTTTAAGATTCAGCTATTTTACTAAAAATTTCGACATTTTGTTAGTTATTAATTTTTTGATCTACAAATTTGAACTATTTCATGTTATGTAATTGAAAATTCATTATTTAAAAATTGAAAAATTAATTTTCTTGGTAGAAAATTTATTATTATTTTTTTTAATTCGTCTTTTTGTTCAGAAAATTATTCTAGTTTGTTAAAATTTCTCTTTTGATTTGCGGATTTAACTATTCGGTTGAAAATTCGTCTTTTTGGTTGAATTAAACAGTTTAAAAATTCTTTTTTTTTATTGAAAATTAATTTGTTTTACCGAAAATTTTAGGATTTCATATTTAATTCTAAAAATATATTATTTTTTTGAAAATTCAAGTACTTGGTTAAAGATGAACCTTTTTGGTTAAAATTTTGATTTGATGTATCTGAAATTTTCATAAATATTTTTGAATTTTCTCACCAATCTTAGAAAAATTATATTTATATAACCTTTAGATCAAATAAAAAAAAAACTAAAAAGCAGATAGTTATTCAGAATTTTTATTTTGTTAAAAAAAATATTTTTCCATTTCAATCGAATGATTTTTTTTTGAAAAATTTGTATCTTTTTTCTATTAAAAATTAATTTTGTGCTGAAAATTTAATTATTTCATTTTTGGTTCAAAACGTATCCTTTATAAAGCGAAAAATCAACTATTGGGTAGAAAATTTATATAATTATTTTATAAAATTATATAATATATTTTTTATAAAAATTTAATTTTTTTATCGAGAATTTTTTTAAAATTGAAATTCACCGATTCCATATTTGGCTTTGAAAATATTTTTTTTTATAAATTGAACTAGTAGGCTTTAAATTAATTTGCTTGTTGAAATTTTAATTTGACGTACCTGAAAATTTCAAAAATCTTTTTGATCTTTTTGAGGTATCTTAAAAAAATTATATTTATATAACTTAAAAGCAAATAAATAAAAAAATTAAGAAACAAATAGTGATTCGAAATTTTGATTTTGTATGAGAAAGTATTTTTTACTTCAAAATACAATTTGTCTAAATATATTTACTTTCTTGATTAAAAAACTTTTTGCTTGAAAATTCGTCTTTTTGGATAAATTCAATTCTTTCTGATTTAAAATAAATATTTTTATTTAATATTAACTATTATATTTTTCATGTAAAATTCATCATTTTTTTAAAAGTTCAACTACACGAAGTTAAGAACTACTTGTAAAACAAATAATTTTTTTCGCTTAAAGATTCATCGTCCTTTTGTCTTGAAAATTCAACAATTTGGTCGAAAATTAAATTATTTGGTTTGAAAATAAATTTTTTATTAAAAATTCATACATTTGGTTATAAATCTATTTCGTTAGAAATTGAATTAATTTTATTAAAATTCAAATATTTTGTAGAAAATTACCTGTTTTGTAAAAATATGATTAAAAATTCAACAATTCTGTTGCAAATCAATGTGTTTTGTTAAAATTTTGACTATGTGGTTGAAAGTTGAACTACTTAAAAAAAAATTTTTTTTTTAAGATACACCTACTTAGATGTAAATTTAACTTTTTTGTTGAAAATTCGTTTCTTTGGTTAAAAATTGAGTGAAGTAAAATTGGTCTAAATTGGAAAACTGATTATCAGAAATTCAGAATTGAGTTTTAAATTTAGATAATTTTACTTAAAATCAATTTTTACTTAAATCAAGCCAAATTATACTGATTTTAATCCGAGGAAATTAAAAAATGTATTTTATAGTTACTATTTTTCTTTTTTACTGCAAATTATTCCCTGATGCGATGTTCATAGACTTTGTTTATAATTTAATTCAACCAATTAGAAAATTGTGTTTTTTTTTGTAAAAAAATCTTCTCATTCTTCTCATGTGTGATGCGCAAAGCTTCGAGATATCTTGGGAATTTGCAAAAATGGAAGGTTTTCTCGTTTATCTTGACCTGATTCATCTGGAATTACTTCTTTTTTTAAATAGATGCAGGTATTGAATAGACAGACAGATATTTATCGTTTTCCAAGTCATAAAAAAAAAAATCTGCGAGTTGTAGGAATCAAACAGGAACGGATTGTGAGACTTTATTTTCAGGGCCAGTGATCAAGGAAAATAAGTGATAAGGAAACGAAAGTTTCCTAAATAAATTCCATTTTTTCAGAAAAGTCAGAAAAATTTTTTCAAAAATTAAAAAATGTAGTGAATTTGTAATAAAATTTCAACCCAACAAAAAATTATTTTCAATGAAAAGCAGAATTTTCAAAGAAAAAGTTGATTTTTTTGCCAAATAGTTGAATTTTTAACAAAGAGAGGACAGTTTTCGACTGAAAAATTAATAAAAAATAAGTTAAATTTGAAGCCAAACAGATGAATCTTCAACCAAAAAGACGAATTTTTAAGAAACATAATTTAATTCTCAGATAAAACAGGTTTAAGTTAAATTTTAATTTAATTTTAGAAAACGATGCAATTTCTACCAAAATAATTGATTTTTCAAACAAAAAAAAAAACGAATTTTCAACCATTGAAGATTTACAGTAAGGAAAACAAAAATTCAACGAAATTGTTGAATTTTTAACGAAGAAAAATAAATTTTCAACTAAAATATTAATTTTGAAGAAAAACGAGACATTTTAAACCAAATAATTTAAATAACTTTAAATGAAAATAAATTGAACATTTGTTTATTTCAATTTGAAACTGTTGAATTTTATTTATCAACAATATTTTTTATTTTTCTTGTATTTTTATTTTTTTTAGTTGCTTCTTTTTAAAAATTATATTATTTGGTTTGCAAATTCAATAATTTTGTTAAAAAGTCATCCTTTATGGTACAACATGATTTTTTTTTAAAAAATTCACATTTCAGTATTAGAAATTATACTTTTTTTTTTTGAAAATTCATCTTTTTTTGTTTAAAACATTAATCCTCTTTGTGTGAAAATTGAAACATTTTTTTTTAAAGTTATATTTTTCAAATGATTGAACTGTTTTTTATTTGAATATCTTTTCCGGTTCAAAAATTGAATTACTCAAATGAAAGTTGAACCACTTTGTTTAAAATGGTTTTTTGAAAAGATTTATAGTTTTAGTTGAAAATTCATCTAATTCGAAAACAATTTTCCTCTTTTGGTTGAAAATAAAATTTTTAAACTAAATTTTCAACTATTCCAATTAAAGATTTATCATTTTTATCCAAAATTCATGCAATTACTTTTTTTGTTTGAAAAATACTTTTTTTGTTTGAATATCAATTTTTTTGGTTGAAAGTTAATTAATTTAACTTAAGAATTTCAGTTATGGTTAAAATAGATGATTTTTTAAGCTAAAAATTAGTATTTTTGGTAGAAAATTAATCTTATTTGTTTAGAAGTTTTTTTGTGATGAAATTTCAATATTTTTACAAAAAATATGTCTCTTGGATATTTTGTAAATCTTTCTTTTGTTGTCAAATTTTTTTAAAAATAAAATTTTGACTTTTTCATTTTTTATTAAAAATTTATCTTTTTTATATAAAAATTTATAAATTTTGTTACATTTTTTTTTGATATTTCATTTTTTTTTTGTATTTGGTTGAAATTGCATCTGTTTCTTGAAAAAGTTTAATCTTTGATATTTTAAAATTCGACCCTTTGGCTTAAAATTCTTTTTTGTTGTTTGAAAATTTGACTATTTTGTGGAAAATTTATTATTTGTTGCTGTTGCAGATTTATCATTTCATTTAAAATTTCATCTCTTTAGTTGAAAATTGAACTATTTTGTTAAAATTTCGTTGTTTTTATTAAAATGTAATCTTTTTCATTAAAAATTCGATGTTTGAATTATTGGTTGAAAATTGACTTTTTCTATTCATAAATTTAATTGGTCATTCGTCTCTCTGACTTAAAATTTAACTCTTTAATGAAAAATTTAAATTTTTGGATCAAAAATTTATTTCTTCTGGTAGCAATTTCATATTTTTTGTTATTAAAATATCAACTATTACCTTTTCTGTTATGAAATAATATTTTCATGTTTTCTTGGATCTAAAATTTATCGTTTTTGTAGAAATGTTATCTTTGTTTGTTAAATATACATTTTTTGTTAAAAATTTAACTGTATGTTAAAAAATTCGTATTTTTGGCTTTAAAATTCAACTCGCTAGTTGAAAATGCAACTTTTTTCTTGACAATCAAATTATATTGTTGAAAATATAATCATTCTTCTGCAAATACAACTATTTTGTTGCAAATCAAATTATCTTGCTAAAAAGTATTTTTTTCGAAAAGTCAACTCGTTCCTTTGAAATTTGTGTTTCTGGATAAAGAACTAGTCTTCTTGATTAAAAATTAAACTATTTAGTTCGAAATGAAAGTATTTAGTTAAGAATTTTTTTTGGCTTGAAATTTCAACTATTTTTTTTAAAATGCAAGTATTTTGTTCAAAATGAACTTTTTTAAAAAAAAATCCATATTTTTTCATTCATGATTTTTAGTATTTGATTGAAAATTCGTCTTTTTCGTCATGAATATTAAACTATTATGTTTGACAATTAAAATATTTTGGCAAAAATCTAATTTTTAGTTAAGAATTCCTATTTTTTGTTCAAAAATTAAACTATCCGGGTGAAGATTTATATTTTCGATATCAAAATATAATTATTTTGTTGAAAAATTGCCTTTTTGAGTAGAGCATATAACTATTTAGGTTGCGAATGCAACCATTTTGGTAATGATGAACGTTTTTGTTGAAAATTCATATTTTTTATCCAAATTTCAACTATTTGGTTAAAAATAGATTTTGTTTTTCAAAACTCATATTTGTGGGTTGAAAATTTAATTTTTCTGTGAAAAAATCGTCTTTTTGGTTCAAAATATACAACTTTTTTTGTTGTAAATTCAACTTTTTTGTTGGAAATTTACATTTTTTGGTCAAAATTTTAACTATTTGGTTGAAATTTGATTTTATTGTTAAAAACTCATATTTTTATGTTGAGAATTCAATTGTATTGTAAAACAGTTGTTATTTTGGTTCAATCATAAAACTACTTTTTTTAAAATTTAACCATTTAATCGAAAATTTATAGTTTTTGTTCAAAATTTCAACTATTATGTTGAAAATTGATTTTTTTCTCTAAAAATCATATTTTCGGGTAAAAAATTCAATTTTCCTGTAAAAAAAAATAGTTATTTTCGTACGAACTTATTGAATTTTTTTGTTGAAAATTTAACTATTTTGTTAAAAATTCACATTTTTGGGTCAAAATTTCCACTATATGGTTAAAAATTAATTTTTTGTGTGTTAGAAACTTATATTTTCGGGTAAAAAATTTAATGTTCTAGTAGAAAATTAGTCTTTTGGGTTCACATATACAATTTTTATT
>JAUELO010000273.1:5864440-5875922 GCA_032357855.1 Amphibolips quercusostensackenii | reverse complement strand
GTCATATTGAAATCAACATAAAACGCTCAAGATTTCAAATAAAAATATATTACATTATCATCAAAACAGTTGACTTTTCAACCATAAAAGATTAATTTTCTACCAAAAATGATAAATTTTCAACTCAATAAAAAGACAAATTTTCAACAAAATAGTCAAATCCTCAATCAAAACAAATTAATTTTTAACCAAACAGTTACGCTTTTACCCAAAAAAGTTCAACTTTGTACCAAAAGGTATGAATTATTTTCAACCAAGAAAGATCTTTTTTTCAAGATAGAGAAAAAAATATCAACCAATTGATTGATCTTTTAAGCCGAAAAATCAAATTTTTGCAAAACAATTTATTTTTTCTACCCGAAAAAATTCATTTTCACCCAAAAAGTTCATTTTTAACCAAAAAGCTTAATTTTCAACCAAAATAATAGTATCTCAACTCGGAAAGATCACTGGGTCGCTGTAGACAGTGGGTCTTCAATTTTTAAAAAAAATAGTGAAACAATTTGTTTTAAACTTTAAGGATGCCTAAAATATATGCATGAAATATATGCATAAAATATATGCATGAAATATATGCATAAAATATATGCATAGAATATATGCATAAAACATATACATAAAATATATGCAGAAAATATATACATAAAATATATGCAGAAAATATATGCATAAAATATATGCATGAAATATATGCATAAAATATATGCATAGAATATATGCATAAAATATATACATAAAATATATGCAGAAAATATATGCAGAAAATATATTCATAAAATATATGCATAAAATATATGCATGAAATATATGCATAAAATATATACAGAAAATATATGCATAAAATATATGCAAAAACACCAGGCCCAACAGCTTGAACCATCTAAGTCCATTAGGAAATGAGAAAAATAAAAAAACTGTTTTTAATACTATGCTGAAAAAATAGACCTTGTATTTGCTAAGTATTTGCACAGAAATCGGCTTACGATAAATATTTCTAAGGTTCACAAATAGAACATTTGATGGCATAGAATGTTTAAAATTGCGTAAATAATTATAAATAATTTGCTTAAAGGCGGCAGTTTGTCAACACTGGGTAAGAAACAGTGGATCGAGCAATTTTCGGGTAACAAGTATTTAATAATAATCATAACTGTTAAATTGTAATTGCTAAGTAAAATTAGGAACTATTCACAAAATTAAGCATTGAAAAGTCTTGTATTTTTCTCTTTGCATGTTCCTCCTTGAAGCATATATCCTTCAGAAAATCTATAGATCTCTTTATAGATGATGAGCATTTCAAAATTTGAATTTTTAGTTTCAATTATTATTTTAATGTTGACAAATTTCAATAATTTTCTGAGTTGTAAGAATTAAAAATTTGATGTCATATCAAATTTTAAAGTATATCAAACATAATAAGCATTTCCAAGTTGGAAATGTTGATCTTCACGAGAATTTTCAATTTTAATGTTGAGAAGTATTTACAACTTAGGGTATTTTCAAAGTGGATAATTATTTAAAAACTCAATTTCTTTAAATGTTAACAATCGTTTTAATTATCACAAAAATTGGTGTATTTCCGAGTTGTGAAAATTCCAGAGTTAATAGTATTTCAATGTTGTGACCATTTCAATATGTAAAGTGTTTCACATCTTCAAAAATTTGAAAGACGATAAAAATTTTTTAAATGAGGGCTTTTTAAAGTGCAAAGTACTCAAAAGTTGAAAGTTTTTAAAACTTGATGAGCATCTCAAATTTTAAAACATTTTAATGTTGATAAGCATTTCATAGTTCAAAGCATTTTGAAATATTGATGTGTGTTTTAATGAATAGAACATTTCAAAGTTAATTAATATTATAATGTTAAACAATTTCAGAGTTGATAAGCCTTTTTGAGTTGTAAATATTTAAATGTTAACAGACTCATTTGTAATATTTCAGAGAATTTCAAAGTTGAAAACATTTCAATGTTAAAAGTATCCCAAACATGGTAAGCATTATACCAAGTTGGATAAATTTGAAAAATAATAATAATTTTAATGTTGAAACGTATTTCTAATTTGGATTAAATCTTAATAATCATAACAATCTTGAAAAATTTTAATGTTGATAAGCATTTCAAAGTTAGTAATTTTTCAGTTAAAAAATTTTCCAGTTGCAAGTTCAAAATTTCCAGTTTGGAAAAATTTCACAGTTAATAAGGAATATAATGTTTAAAGTTATTTCAAGTAAGCAGAATTTTAATTTTTCAACTATTCCTAAGTGGAAATTATTTTAAAACTGCAATCCAATCCCAAACGAAGATTTTTTTATTTCCTTTAAAGTAAAGTTGTTTTGAAACAAAAAAACGATTGGAACAAGAATGGGAATCATGTTTCAGCACGTTTTACTTCTTTCCCGGGAGACAAACAAATCCTTGTGAAAAAAGTGAGAGTAATAAAAGTTATTTATGTGTTTTAGGGAATTTTGAGATTTTTCGAATGTGTGTACTTGAGCGTGTAATAAAAGTGACAGACTTGAATGAAAGCATTCTTTGTCAACTAACTGCTTCTACGAAAGGCGTAACTGAAAGGTAGTAGTTACAGTGCACAATAGTCAGCCAATTAAGATAGAATGGTTGTTTTAAACTTTAGCGGGAAATAAAAAAGCGTGTTTTAGTACGCGCAATGTAATGACGTTATTCATTACTTCATAAATTATTTCCTCTCTAAAAAAATGCACAATGCAAGTAATATGAACCGGAGACAGTTAAATGTGTTTTTATGTCATAAAAGTTTTTTACTGCTTTCAAATTCCCCTGCAAGAGAAGTCAACTTTGTTTTGCATTTTTTCACTTTTAAAATAAATTTTCAAAATCAAGTTTCAAAAAAGTTTTGCTTTTATTTTCTTTCTTTAAAAAACGTTCCATACTGCAAATAAGATTTCTGAGAAAATTTTTAATGATTTTGGTTTTATTTTAAAAGCTCAATTTTAAGTTTTGAAGATTTCAAAATATGTCAAAAGAGAATCTGGAAGATTTTGAGACAATTTTTTTAATTTTTTAAGAATTTAGAAGATTTTAGTACAACTTTGCATTATTTTAAAAAATATTTCGAAGCTTCAAAAGTCTTCAGAATGTTCAAAAATAATTTAAATATTAAAATAATTTCGGAAAATTTGAAGCAAAATGTAGATTTTTTAAAATTTCGAAAAAAAGAATTTTAAAAGGTTTAAAGAGAAATAAAACATTTTCTTGAAGTTCCTGGAAAAACTTCAAATGGCTTTTTATTTTAAAAAGTCAATTTCAGAAGGAAATTAAAAAAGATTTCAAAACATTCCAAATAATTTTCTACAATTTTGGAAAAGAATAAAGCGAATTTAAAAGAAAAATTTGTTAATTCAAAAAAATTTCAAAAAATTTCAAATTATTTCTAAAAAAATCAACAAAATATCTTGAAAATTTATAATATTGTTTTTCATTCAAATATTAATTTCAACCGAATATTTAAAAAGATTTTCAAAAATTTCAAAAGATTTTCAAATTTGAGAAAAAAAATAATCTGAAAGATTTTAAGGGAACTGAACAAATATCAATTTAAAAGATATAAGAAATTTTTAAAGATTAGAAGAAATTAAAAATATTTTTAAGCGTTGAAAGATTGCGGAACATTTATCAAATATTTTTTAATTTCTTCAAAAATTCTACAGCTCCTAAATATGATTTAAACGGACTTAAATTTTTCCTAAAATTTTGTGAAATACTGTAAAATAAAAAATTTATACTTTTTTGACTGATCTGAAATCTTTAAAAAGATTTTCGAATTTTCTCAAGAATTTTAGGAAAATTATATTTATACAACCTTAAAAACAAGTGAAAAAATAAGCTTGAAAAATAAATAATTATTCAAGTCTTTTTTTTATTTGAAATTATTTTCCCTTTAAATTATTATTCTACAAAAAAAAAAGATTAATTTTCAATTAAATACATAAGTTTTTATTAAATTAGTTGAATTTTTTACTAAAAATATATAATTTGCAGCAGAGTAGTTGAATTTTTAACCAGAAAATATAAATTTTAAACAAAAAATGGAATAGTTGAATTTTAAATTGATACAATTAATTTTAAACGAAGAAAAGAAGCGAATTTACAATTAACTAGTTCAATTATCACCTACAAAACAAATCTTAAACAAAAAATTAATTTTTACGTAAAAATATAAAATTTCAAGTAAGTAGTTGAATTTTTAAGTAAGAAAGATCAATATTCAAACAAAGATGAAAAATATTAAAATTTTCAGTTGATAAAATTAATTTTTAACGAATAAACAAATGAATCTGCAGTGAAATATTTCAATTCTAACTCGCAGAGATGAATCTTCAGTAAAAAAATAAATTGTTAACAACATTATTTAATTTCGAAACTAATAGTAAAATTGTTAACAAAACGAGATAAATTTCCAATACAAAATATAACAAAATAAAATAGTATTATAGATACAAATTTGAAATTTTCAAATTCATTAATTTATTTTAAACAAAAAAGTGTCTTTTCTGCTATAAAAGACGTCTTTTTTAACAAAATACTTGAATTTTTAACAAAATAATCAAATTTTTGACATAATAGTTGAATTTTCACCCAGAAAGATAATTTCCAACAAAAAGTGTCGTAGTTTATATTCTATTTCAAAAAAAGATAAAATTTATAAAAAAAAAAGAATTTGAAAACAAGAAAGACGAATTTGCAACAAATAAAAAGTGCTCACTAAAAAAAGAAAATTTTATCTAAATTCTTGAATCTTTAAGCCAAAGGACAAACTTTCTCTAAAAAAATTGAATTTTCAAACAAAAAATATGACTTCAGCAAAAAATTATTTTTCCACGAAACTGATTAATTTTTACCCAACAAAAATGAAATTTCAAAACAAAAATTTTTTTTACTAAACAAGGAAAATTTTCAACTAAAAAAAATTAATCTTAAAAAAATCAAAGGTACATTTTTAGTTAAAAAATGAATTTTCAACCAAAATAAAAGACTTTTACACTAAACAGTTAAATTTTCAACCAAAGACATTAAGCCTTTATTTAAAAATAAATTTTGAACAATGTAGTTTGACTTTTATACAAGTACTTGAGTTTTGAATTTAAAAAGATTAATTTCCAACAAGATAGTTAAACTTTTAACCAAAAAAAAAAGTTTTCAACTAAATATATAAATAATATGAAAATATAAACAAAATAGTTAAATACTCAAGCAAAGAAAAATAATTTTTATTCAAAAAGTTTCATTTTCATAAAAAAAATATGTTTCTATCAAAGCAGATAACTTTTCAAATCAAAAAGATAAATTAAAAAAAAATTATATTTTCTGTCGAAAAATTACTCAATGGTTACATTTTTATACAAAAAAGATTAAATTTTGCTTAAAACAGATGAATTTAAAAAAAAATTTTTTTTTTAAATAGTTGAATTTTCATCCAAAAAAGATTCCAGTTGACTTTTCAAGATTAAAATATGAATTTTTTAACAAAAAATAAAATTCTACATACAAAATTACCTTTTCAATCTAAAAAGATGAATTTTCAATAAAAAACGACAATTTTCTTTTGAACTTTCATCCAGAAAAGATTTCAGTTTATTTTTCAGCACCAAGATAAAAATTTTAAACACTAAGTCAATTGGCAACCAAATAGTTGCATTTTCATCCAAGAAAGATGAAATTTCTCTCAAAACAGATGAACTTTAATTTGAAAAAAAACAAATTAAAAAAAAATAGTTGAAGTTTCATCCAGAAAAAATTTTAGTTTTCTTTTCAACACCAAAATATTTAATTTAACCAAAAAGTACATTATCTTCAAAATTGTTAAATTTTTAACGAAACAGCAGAATTTTCAACCAATAGTATGACTTTTCAACAAAATTGTTTAATGTTCGATCAAAAAGTTGCATTTTTATTCAAGAAAGATGTAATTTTTGCTAAAGCAGGCGAATTTTGTAATCAGACAGACAAATTTTCAAAAAATAGTTAAATTTTTAACCGAACAGTTGCATTTTTATACAAGGAAGATGACATTTTTTACAAAACAGATAAATTTAAAAAAACTTGAAAAAATGAGTTAAATTTTCATCAAAAGAAGATTTCAGTTCATTTTTCAACACTAAAATAAGAATTGTAAGCAATAAGTTAATTTTCTGCTAAATAGTCGAATTTTTAACCAAAAAAAAAAGACTTTTTAACAAGATTGTTAAATTTCCAATCAAACAGTTGCATTTTTGTACAAGAAAAAGAACAATTCTACTAAAACAGATGAATTTTTAAATCCAAAAGACAAATTTTCAAAAGAAGAGTTGAATTTTCATCTTAAAGGATTTCAAATGACTTTTCAACAGAAAAATGCGAATTTCATACAAAAAGTAAATTTTCTAGGATATAGTTGAATTTTCAACAAAACAGTTGCATTTTTATCTAAAAAAGATGCAATATTTCTACTAAAAAAAGACACTCTTTTAAATTAAAAAGAAAAATTTTCAGAAAAAAGATATTTTTCATCTGAAAAAGATTTCATTTGAGTTATCAGTAACAAAATATAGATTTTAAACAAAAGATTAATGTTTTACGAAGAGCTGAATTTTTAATTCCAAAAAACAATTTAAAAAAAAATTTTGAATATGCGAAAAAATGTCTTTTTAAAAAAATTGATAAATTTTCAACCAAGTAATAACATTTATAACAAAAAAAAATAATCTTCAGGAGAAAGTTTTTGCAAACTTTTAAAAATTACGTACATAAGTAAAAAATTAGATTTTCAAGAGAAAATTGAGCTATTCTATTTCTGGCTGAACATTTATTTTCTTTCTCTTTTTTCAATTCTTATTTTTGTCTCTAATGAGCCAAAAAGTAAGGTAGTTTGGAAGCCTGCGTTTCTTCATTGTAAATTTTTGGCACGCTTTTTTAGCATAAAATATTTTTTCATGAATTTTTTTATAAAAAATCAATATTTATGGTTGAAAATTCCCCTTTTTAAAAAAGATTTTAACCATACCAGTTGACGATTCATCATTTTATTTGAAAATTCATCAGTTTTGTTGAAAATGAATTTTTTTGACTGAAATTTCAACTATTCTATTTTTAGTTGAAATCGATCTTTTCCACTTCAAAATTCAAAAATTTGAATGAAAATTACTCTTTTTTAATTAAAAATTCAACTATATATTTTGTTAAAGAGACGATTTTTTTATAGAAAATTATCTTCTTTTTTGGAAGTTAATATTTTTGGCTAAAATTTTTTTTCAGCTAAAATTTCAAATATTCCAGTTAAATATTTATTATTTTAGTTGAAAATTTATGTGTTAGGTAGGAAATAAAATTACTTGGTTAGAAGCTAAACTTAAAAAAAAAAATTATTTCAACTTTTTAATTATTTGAAATTTTTTAAGTTGAAAATTCGTTTTCTTTGGTAGAAATCAATCTTCTTGGTTGAAAATCCATCTCTTTGGTCAAAAATTAAATTATTTTATTTGAATATTCATCATCTAAGTTGAAAATAGATCTTTCTGGTTGGAGATTCAACAGTTCTAGTCAGAGATTTCCAATTTTAATTGAAATTTTTTTTTGATGAATTAAATTTTTTATTAACTAAAAATTTAACTTATTCTAAACAAATATTAAAAATGATCTTTTTCTTTAAAATTTATTCTTCTTTTCCAGAAATTCTTTTTGTCGGGTAAAAATTCAAGTATTCTAGTTAAATATTTGTCTTTTTAGTTGAAGATTCATCTTGTAGGTTGGAAATAAAATTACTTCGTTAATAACTTAACATTTTTGTCAAAAATTATTATTTTTTTTAATATTCATAATTTTAATTAAAAATTGATTTTTTTTCTTAAACATGCATTTTTCACTCAAAATTCAACTCATCAAGTTTTGATTGAAAAATGATCTTTTTTAGTTAAGAATTCGTATTTTTTTGAGAATTAATGTTTTTAGTTGAAAT
Organism: Amphibolips quercusostensackenii; assembly: GCA_032357855.1. Taxonomy (NCBI): domain Eukaryota; kingdom Metazoa; phylum Arthropoda; class Insecta; order Hymenoptera; family Cynipidae; genus Amphibolips; species Amphibolips quercusostensackenii. Next base: position 5,867,952 of record JAUELO010000273.1, on the reverse strand, counting down.
TTCATTTTTCTGGTCTAGAGTTCAATTATTTCTTTGAAATATTCATTATCTTAGTTGAATATTTCGTAGTATAGGTTAAAAATCCATTTGTCTGGTTAAACTTTTTTTTACTGTGAATTTAATTATTTAAGTTTTGGTTAAAAATTTATCTTTTTTTCAGTAAAAATTAGGTCTTGTTAGTTTGAAAATTTAACGATTGCAGTTAAAGATCTATTGTTTTTGTTGAAAACAACGTTAAAGCAATGAATAAAAAGGTAAATTTTCAGTGAAAAATGAATCTTTTACAAAAAAAAGAACTTTTAACAAAATAGTCCAATTTTCAAACAAAAAATGAATTTTTAACCGAAAAGATTAATTTTTAAATCAAAAATATGCATTCTAAACCAAATATACTTATTTTCAAAAAGAAAAATTAATAGAAAAATACTAGAATTTTGTTACAAAAGTAATTAAAATTTTAACCAAAAAAGACGAATCTTCAAAAAAAAGCAGTTGAACTTTCAACCAAAAAATTAGTTTTTTTGTACATAATTGTTGTTTTTTTTACAAAATAGATCAATTTTCAACCAGATAATAACATTTTTAACAAAAAACATGTACTGTTATCTTGAAAGATTAAATTGTAACAACAAAGACGAATTCTTAAGAACAGAAAAATAAGAATTTTCAACCAAGAGGAACAAATTTTTACCAGAAAAGGTAAATTTTACAACAAAATACATGAATTTTCAACGAATTAGTTGATTTTTTGAATAAAGAAAACAACAACTTTACAGCAAATATAAAGTTGTTAATTTTTCAGTTTAAAAATTAAATTTCAGCAAAATTTTTAATCAAAAAGATTAATTTTTAACGAAAATGATGGATCTTGCCCAAAAAAATGGCTTTTTAACAGCCAGGTTAATTTTCAACAAAAAATGTAATATTTAAAAAAAAGAAAGCCTTTAATTTTAAATAAAATAGTCAAATTTTCAACCAAAAAATTACATTTCCACAAAACAGTTGAATTTTCAACTGAAAAGATTAGATTTTTACAAAAGCAGTTAAATTTTATATTAAATTGTTAAATTTTTAACCAAAAAGATAAGATTTCTACCAAACATTTAATATTCAACTACAAAAAAAATAAATTTTCAACTAAAAAAGATAAATTTTTAACAAAACAGTTGAATTTTCAACTAAAAATATAAATTTTTAACGAGAAATGAAATCGTTACAATTTCAATTAAAACAATTAGTTTTTTACCAAAAAAAAAGGAATTTTTAACAACTAAAATAGTTAAATTTTTAGTAAAAAAATTCGTCAATCAGAAAAAAAGATTTTTCAAAAAAATAGTTATTTTTTCAACCAAAGAGATAAATTTTCAACAAAAATGATAAATCTTCACTCAGAAAAATGTCTTTTTAACGAAACGATATTAAAATATGAAAATTCTCATTGTTTTTTAGTTGAAAATTTAATTACTTTGTTGAAAATTTATCTTTTTGATTGAAAAACTAAGTAAATTTTTAAAAAAGTATAGTTTTCGGTTTTAAAGAATCAGTTAATTTTTCACCCAAAATAGATCAATATTGCACCAAAAATGGATTGGTTAAATTTTTTGTTAAAAAATTAAATGTCAACAAAATAATGAATTTTCAACAAAATAGTTAATTTCTTCACTAGAGATATATTTTTTTAACTGAAATTATAAATTTGTAACTAGAATAGTTAATTTTTAAGTTAAAAAAATTCCTCAACCAGAAAACAACCATATTTTAACAAAATATTTTAATTTTTAACCATGAAGATAAATTTAAAAAAAAATGAATCTTTAACCAAAAAAAGGCTTTTAAACAAAATTGTTGAATTTTCCAAAAAGTAGATTATTTTTTAGCTAAAAGGGGTAAATTCTCAACATAATATGTGATTGTTGATACTTCAACCAAAACAGATTTTAAATAAAAAAACAGTTAAATTTACAACCAATAACACAACTTTAACAAAATTGTGGAATTTTTTACAAAGTAGATTACTTTTTAACCAAATTACTGGATTTTCACTAAAATACAAAAAATTTTGACCAGAAATGGAATAGTTACGTTTTTAATTTAAAAAAAATTGTTTATAAAAAAGACCAAGTTTTTTCAAGAAAATGAATGAATGAAACTGAAAATGAAAAAGTAAAATTTTTAGATAAAAAATTAATTCACGAAAAAAAATTTAATACTATAGTTAAATTTTTAACTTAAGAAAAAAAGTTTTTCACTACAATAGGTAAATTTTGTATCCAAGAAGACAAATTTTTAACCAAAAAACAAATTTGAGAAAATTGTTGAATTTTATATCAAAAAATGAATTTTGAACAAAGCGATTCAACTTTCACCCAAGTAGATGCGTTTTTAAACAAAATAGATACATTTTTAACTGAAAATAAGACGTACATTTTTAGTTGAAAAAAAATTTTACAACCACGAAAAAACAAAAATTTAATAATGTAGGTAAATTTCGTACCAAATTAGTTGAATTTTCAACCCAAAAAGTAAGAATTTTAACAAAATAGATTAATTATCAATCAAAAAATGACTTTTAAAAAAATTGCTTAATTTTCTACAATGCAGAATAATTATTCACTAAACATTTGAATTTAAATGCAAAAAGACTAATTTTTAAACAAACAGTTGAATTTTTATGCAACAAAAAAAATTTTAAGCAAAATTGTAAAATTTCTAACCAAAAAAGATTTGTAAATAAAGCAGTTCAACTTTAAACAAAGTAGCTGCAATTTTAACAACAAAAAAATCAATAAAAATTTTTAACTGAAAATAGAATAGCTAAATTTTCAGTCAAAAAATCAATCTACGCAAAAAAAAGCAAATTTTTTTGGATATGCTATTTTAGCTAATCTTATCGGAATGAAAACAATTTTCAGAATGGAAGCTAATTTAAATAAAAAGTACATTTGCATAAAATAGTATTTTATCAGACTGGGAGTAAGGCAAGAAATTCCTCTGATCTTGAAAAATTTGAATTCAAACCAAAAAAAAAGGAAAAGAAAGCCAGTTTTTCTAGGCCCTAGGGATGAAAAAAAGCTGTTAAAAAAGGTGAATCCAAGTCAGCGGGTCGTAACTCATGAGGTGTATAAAATTTGGTAGAAAAGGCACGTGCCCAATGCTTTGAGACGGGCGGCCTTGAGGGTAGGATCTTCATTCTTCACCCACGCTCGTTTAATTTTTTATGAGGTATCCGACTTGAGAGGAATACCGATAACGTTTTTCTTCGACCAGGGATTCACAGGAGAACGATTGATTTAGAGCTTTCCAGTCTGGGTCGTTAATGTAGTCCCATTATCTACTTATTCTCTCTGGAATAAGGTCGACTATAAATGAAAAAGACGTAATTCGTTCAACGCCAAGCATCTCCAACAATTTCTGAACACGTAATCATTTAACACGTAATCAAGCGTAATAGATTATTGCTCCCTTTTATAACGCTTGGGGGGGGAGAGTTCAAGTTGTAACGTCAGTCCCAC
>JAUELO010000273.1:5811909-5822384 GCA_032357855.1 Amphibolips quercusostensackenii | reverse complement strand
GAAAAAATATGAATTCACACAAAAAAAGGTAACACTTGATATTTCAACAACAACAAGAAGAATTTTCAAGAAAATAGTTAAGTTTTCTAAGAATCTCCAACAAAATAATTAAATTTTCTACAAACTAATTACAATTTCAAACAAACGGTTTAATTTCCAAGATACAAAGATTAATTCCGAACAAAAAATGTAATAGTTAATATTTACACCAAAAAATACACTTTAAAAACAAAAAGACAAACTTTTAAACAAGCGATTAATTTTCTACCAGAAAAGACAAATTTTTCAAAAGAGAGTCTAAGGTCAACCCGAGAGGTTGAATTCTTAGCATAAAAGACGAATTCACAAGAAGAAATGTAACAGTTGACATTTCAACAACAAGAAGAACTAATTTTTAAAAAAGCAGTTAAATTTTCCAAGAATCTTTAACAAAATAATTGAATTTTTAACAAACTATTTACAATTTTAACCAAACGGTTCAATGTCCAAGATACGAAGATAAATTCTAAACAAAAAATGCAATAGTTGATATTTACCCAAAAAAATAAATTTCAAAAACTAAAAGACAACTTTTTACACAAAAAGATTAATTTTCCGTCAAAAAAGACTAATTTTTTAAAAGAGAGTTTAAGGTAAACCCGAAAGGTTGAATTTTTAGCAAAAAATATGAACTTACACCAAAAAAGGTAATCCTTGATATTTAAACAACAACAAGAAGAACGAATTTTCAAGAAAATAGTTGAATTTTCCAAAAATCTTCAATAAAATAATTAAATTTTTCAACAAACTACTTAAAATTTTAACCAAACGGTTTAATTTTTAAGATACAACGATAACCAAAAAATGAATTACAAAAACAAAAAGACAAACTTTTAAACAAGAAGATTGATTTTTTACCAAAAAAGACAAATTTTCATTGGAGAGTCTAAGGTCAACCAGAAAGGTCAAATTTTCATCAACAAAGATAAAATCACAACAAAAAAAGTAATAGCCGATATTTTATCGACAACAACAAAAACGAATTTTCAAGAAAATAGTTAAATTTTTTAAGAATCGTCAACAAAATAATTAAATTTCCAACAATCTTGTTGAAATTTTAACCAAACGATCAATTTTTCAAGATACAAAGATACACTCTCAGCAAAAAATTTAATAGTAGATGTTTCAGCCAAAAAATATGATGTTCTAACCAAAAAATAAAATTTTAAAAACAAAAAGACAAACTTTGAAATAAAAATATTACTTTTCTACCAAAAAAAAAATTTCAAAAGAAAGTTTAAGCTCAACCTGAAAAGTTGAATTTTTTAGCAAAAAAAATTAATTCACAACAAAAAGTGTAATAGTTAATATTTTAACAAAAAAAAAAAGAATTTTCGAAGAAATAGTTAAACTTCCAACGAATCTTCAACAAAATAAATAAATTTTCAAGAAACTAGTTGAAGTTTCAATCAAACGGTTGAATTTTCAAGATACAAAGATAAATTCTGAAAAAAAGTAAAGGTAAAAATATGATATTCCCATCAAAAAAGAAATTTTAAATACAAAAAAAAAATTTTTTTGAGAAAAGATTACTTTTCTACCAAAGAAAAAATTTTCAAAAAAGAGTTCAACTTTAACTATTTTGTTAGTGATCTGCTTTGGTCAAAAAATTACTTATTTCGTCGAAAATTCATCCTTTTGTATTGAAAATTCATCTCTCTTAAAAGAAAATTATGTTCTTTCTTAAAAATTCAAATAATGTTACTAATGTTCTTATCAATTCTTCGAAATTAAAAAAGATGTTATAAAATTTATAATAATTCGAAGTTATTTTTAACAAATTCAGAGAAAATTTATGAAATTAAAAAAAAATTTTAATTTGTAAAATTTGAAACATCTCATTAATTTCAGTAAAGTTGGAGCAAATGTAGAGGAATTTAAGGAAAATAAAAAGAATTAAAGTTTAAAGTTTATTTAATTCCTGTAAAATGGTTCCTTATCATCTAAACATCTACAAAATTCTTCAGAAATGCATGAAAATTTGGTTCAATCGCTTAAAATCATTAAAATCCTAGTAAAACCCTTGACATTTTTTAAATCTTTCAAACGTGCCCTGGATTCTTTTAAAATACCCTAAAATATTTCAAACTGTTTGAAATATTTTCAAAACACTTAAAAAGTTTTTAAGCTCTTGAAAATTCCGTAGAATTTTTAAAAATACCCAAAATTATTTCAAATTCTTTTAAATCTTTTAAAATATATTAAAATTTCTTAGAAACCTTGAAAATTCCTTGAAAATGTTTTGAAATCTCTGAAGATCTATTAAAATACCCTAAAATATTTCAAATCCTTTCAAATCTTTTGAAACCTTTCACAAAAGATTAAAATTCTGAAAAATTCAGTGAAATTTTAAAAAATGCCCTAAAATCTTTAAGTTTCTTCGAAATTTCTTTAAATTATTTAAATCAACTGAAAATTCCTTGGAACTTTAAAAATATTGAAAAATATTTCAAATTCTTTGAAATCTTTCAAAATCCCCTGAAGCTTTTGAAATCTCTAAAAATATTTCAAAGCCTTGACATTTTTTTAAATCCCTTAAAATTCGTTCAAGCTCTTAAAAATTATTTGCCAATATTTTAAAATTTCTTCAAACTTTTTACAGATCTTAAAAATACTTTCAAAATTGTACCAATTTCCTGAAATCTTTAAATTTCTTTGAAATACCTTCGATTTATTAAAATCAACTGAAAATTCCTGGGAATCGTTTAAAATATCTTAAGATATTTGGAATCCCTGGTAATTTTTTTAAGTCCTTGAAATTTTTGGAAAGCTAATCCTTTAAAGTCTTTTAAAAGCTTTGTAAATCCCTTGAAACTTTTTAAAGTTCTTGAATCTGCCATGGATTCATGTAAAATATTCTAAAATTTTTGAATTCTTTAAAATCTTTAAAAAATATTAAACAAATTTTAAAGCTCTTGAAAATTCAATCAAATTTTAAAAAATATCCTTTAATATTTTAAATTTTCGGAAATTTTTAGAGCTCTTTAAATTTCCTTAGCACCTTAAAATACCTTAACATCTTTAAAATACCGTAAAATATTTCTAATCCTTTAAAGTCCCATTAAAGTATTAAAATAAAATGAAAATTTCTTGAAATCTTCTAAAATAGCCTAAGACATTTCAAAAAGCTTAAAAATTTTTTAAAGTGCCTTTAAATTCTTTAAAGCTTTTGAGAATTCCCGGGAATTATAAAAAAAAAATATACTGAAATATCTTATACCCCTTGAAATTTTTGTAAATCCCTTAAAACTTATCATAGCTCTCAAAACTGAAATTGAATCTTTTTTATAATAACCTAAAACATTTTCAATCCTTTAAAATCTTAAACAAATTTTAAAGCTTTTGAAAATTTCATGAAATTTTGAAAAATACCCTTATATATATTTAGGCATTTGAAATCCTATTAAAATAATGAAATAATTAAAAAATTCCTTCGAAACTTTTTAAATACACTCAAATATTTTAAATTCTTTGAAATTTAAAAAAATATTTTAAAGTTTTTGAAGCTCTTGGAAATTCCATCGGAATTTTGGAAAATACCCTAAAATCTTCAAATTCCTTTTAAATCCTTTCAAACGGTTAAAATCAACTGCATACTTCATAAAATTACTTTATCAATTAAAAATTCCTTGTAATCTTTTAAAATACCCTAAATTACTTCAAAAAGCTTAAATCTTCTGAAGTCCCTTACTTTTTTTTGAAGCTCTCGAAGATTCCTCGGAATTTAAAAAAATACCCTCAATTATTTGAAATCATATGAAATCTTTTAAAATCCCTTAAAAGTTTTTAAACTCATGAAAATTTCTTAAAATTTTGAAAAATACACTAAAATCTTGTTACAAAACCTTTCGAATCACTTTTAATTATTTTAATATTTTCAAAGTATTCTTAATTACTTTAAATCTTTTAAAATTCCTTGACATTTTTTCAAGCTTTTAAAAATACACATACTTTGAAATTTGTTTAAACACCCTTAAACCTTTTAATTCCTTTAAAATCCTATTAAATTACTGAAACCAATTCCTTAGAATCTTTTAAATTACTCTAAAATATTTCGAAATTTATTGAAGCCCCTTAAATTTTTTTGAAGCTTTCGAAAATTCCTTGAAATTTTTTAAAATACCTTATAATATTTTTAATATTTCAGAATCTTTTTAAATCCCTTTAAAACTTTTAAACTCTTAAAAATTCATCGTAATTTTTCATAACACGTTAAAACATTTAAATTTTCTTTAAAACGTTCTTCCTGGTAATTTTATCAAATACCCTAAAATATTTAAAATATTGTAAAATCTCTTGAAAACTCTTAAAAATTTTTAAAGGTCTTGCAGATTCCGTCAAATTTGGATAAATACCCTAATTATTTCAAATTTCTTAAAATCTTTCACAATCTTTTAGAATCACTCAAAACTTTTTGAAGGTCTTGGAAATTTCTTGAAATTATAAAAAATATCGTAAAATATCTCAAATTCTTTGAAATCATTGTGAATCCCTTAACAAATTTTAAAATTCTTAAAATTGCAATGGAGTTTTTTTTATAATACTCTAAAATATTTTAAATCCTTTGAAATATATTTTTAAAATCCTTAACAAAATGCAAAGCTCTTAAAAATTCCATGGAATTTTAGAAAATACCCTAAAATATTTCAAATCCTTTTAAGTCTTTAGAAATATCTTAAAATTTTTAAAATTCTTGAAAATTTCCTTTAAATTAAAAAAATTCTCAAACATCTTCAAAATACCGTAAAATCTTTGAATCCCTTTTAAGTCCCTTCAAATTGTTAAAATCAACTTTGAATTTTTTTTAAAGCTCTTCAAAATTACGTGAAATTCTCCAAAATGCCCTAAAATATTTTAAATTTTTTGAAATTTTTAAAAACTTAGAAATTTGAAAGCTCTTGAAAATTTCCTTGTGATTTTAAAAATACCCTAAAATATTTCAAATACTTTAAGATCCTTTAGAAATCTTTAACATTTTTTAAAGTTCTTGAAAATACTATGGAAATTTGAAAAATACCCTAAAATATTTTAAATCCTTCAAAGTTTTTAAAAATATCTTGAAAGCTTAAAAGCTCTTGAAAATATCCTTCGAATTAAAAAAATACTTTAACATCTTCAAAATACCCTTAAATCTTCAAATCCCTTTTCAATTCCTTTAAATTATTTAAATCAAACTTGAATTATTTAAAGCTCTTGAGAATTCCATCAAATTTCGAAAAAAACCCTCAAATATTTCAAATTCTTCGAAATTTTTAAAAACATTTTGAAAGCTTTAAAGCTCCAAAATTTGAAAGCTCTTAAAAATTTTCTTGGAATTTTATGAATAACCTAATTTATTTATAATACTCTAACATCTTTTAGAAATCTTAAACATTTTTTAAAGTTTTTGAAAATTCCATTGAATTTTGAAAAATACCCTAAAATATTTCAAATCTTTAAAGTTTTTAAAAATATTTTGAAAGTTTTAGAGCTTTTCAAAATTCCCTTCTGATTGAAAAGAATACTCTACCATCTTTAAAATACCCTAAAATCTTTAAATTCCTATTAAATCCCTTCAAATTGTTAAAATCAACTGAAATCTTCTTTAAATCTATTAAAATACCCTAAAATCTTCAAATCCCTATTAAATCCTTTCAAATTGTTAAAATAAACCTTGCATTTTTTTAAAGATCTTGAAAATTCCATGGAATTTTAAAAAATACCCTAAAATATTTCAAATACTTTGAAATTTGAAAAAAAAATTAAAAATTTTTAGAGCTTTGGAAAATCTTCTTTGAATGAAAAAAACTCTAACATCTTTGAAATACCCTACAACCTTCAAATCCCTTTTAAATCCCTTCAAATTGTTAAAATCAACCTTTAATTTTATTAAAGCTCTTAAAAATTCTAGGCAATTTTAAAAAATACCCTAAAATATTCCTTTTTTTTAAATTCTTTAAAACTTCTTTAAAATTTAAAAGTCCTTTAAAATTTTCTTGTAATTTTCAAAATACCCTACAATATTTCAAATACTTTTAAATTTTCAAAAACATTAAAAAATTTTTAAAGCTTTCGTAAATCTTCTGTGAATTATAAAAAAATACCCTAAAATCTTTAAATCCCTTTTAAATCTCTTTAAATTGTTATAATCAACTTCAAATTTTTAAAAGCTCTTAAAAAGTCCATGGAATTTTGAAAACTACCCTAAAATATTTTAAATACTTCGAAATTAAAAAAAAAAAAATCTTTAAATTTTTTAAGATTTTGAGAATCTTCTTTGAATAAGAAAAATACTCTAACATATTTAAAATACCATGAAATCTTCAAATCCCTTTTTAATCCGTTAAAATTGTTATAATCAACCTTAAATTTCTAAAAGCTCTTGAAAAGTCCATGAAATTTTGAAAACTACCCTAAAATATTTCAAATACTTTGAAATTTTTAAAAATATCTTAAAATTTTAAGATATTTTTAAGAATTTCAAAGTATTTGAAATATTTTAGGGTTTTGAAAATCTTCTTTAAATAAAAAAAGTACTCTTACATCTTTAAAATACCCTGAAATCTTTAAATCCCTTTTAAATCCTTTCAAATTGGTAAAATCAACCTTGAATTTTTTTTAAGCTCTTGAAAATTCCATGGAATTTAAAAAAATACCCTTGAATATTTCAAATACTTTAAAATTTAAAAAAAACCTAAACATCTTCAAAATACTCTAAAATTTTCAAATCTCTGTTAAATCCCTTTAAATTGTTAAAATCAACCTTGAATTATTTTAAAGCTCTTGAAAATTCCATGGAATTTTAAAAAATATACTGAAATACTTTATTTTTTTCAATTTTTAAAAACTTATTTGAAATTAAAAAGCTCTTGCAAATTTTCTTGTTATTTTATAAATACCCTAAAATATTTTAAATACTTTAAAATCTTTTAGAAATCTTCATTATTTTTTCAAGTTCTTGAAAATTCCATGGAATTTAAAAAAATACCCTAAAATATTTCAAATTCTTTAAAATTGTTAAAAATATCTTGAAAGTTTTAAAGCTCTTTAATATTTCCTTTTAATTAAAAAAAAACTCTAACATCTTTAAAATACCCTAAAATCCTTTAATCCTTTTTAAATACCTTTAAATTTATATAGTTGAACTTGAACTTTTTTAATGCTATTGAAAATTACACGGGATTTTAAAGAATACCCTAAAATATTTTATTTTCCTCAATTTTTTTTTAAACTTCTTCGAAATTTAAAAGTTATTGAAAATTTTCTTTTAATTTAAAAAATACCCTAAAATATTTTTAATACTTCAAAAACTTTTATAAAACCTTTATCATTTTTTATAGCTCCTTAAAATTTCATGGAATTTTAAAAAATACCCTGCAATATTTTTAATCCTTTAAAGTTTTTTAAAATATTTTGAAAGTTTTGAAGCTTTTCAAAATTTCCTTTCAATTAAAAAAAAAACTCTATCTTAAAAATACCCTAAAATCTTAAAATCCCTTTTAAATATCTTTAAATTGTTATAATCAACCTTGAATTTCTTTGAAGCTCTTGAAAAGACTATGGGATTTTGAAAAATACCCTACAATATTTCAAATATTTTGAAATTTTTAAAAACATCTTGAAATTTTTTAATCTTTTAAAAATCTTCTTTGAATTAAAACAAATAACCTAAAATCTCAACATTCCTTTTAAATCTCTTTAAATTGTTATAATCAACCTTAAATTTATAAAAGCTCTTGAAAAGTCCATGAAATTTTGAAAACTACCATAAAATATTTCAAATACTTTCAAATTTAAAAAAATATCTTAAAATTTTTCAAGCTTTTAAAAATCTTCTTTAAATAAAAAAAACTCTAACGTCTTTAAAATACCCTAAAATCTTTAAATCCCTTTTAAATCCCTTTAAATTATTATAATCAACCTTAAATTTCTAAAAGCTCTTGAGAAGTCCATGGAATTTTGAAAACCACCATAAAATATTTCAAATACTTTGAAATTTTAAAAAATATCTTACAATTTTTTAAGCTTTTGGAAATCTTCTTTGAATAAAAATAATACTCTAACATCTTTAAAATACCCTAAAATCTTTAAATCCATTTCAAACCCTTCAAATTGTTAAAGTCAGCCTTAAATTTTTTCAAAGCTCTTGAAAATTCGATGGAATTTTAAAAAATTCTTAAAATATTTCAAATCTTTTAAAGTTTTTAAAAATATCTTGAAAGTTTCAAAGCTCTTTAAAATTTCCTTACAATTAAAAAGAAACTCTAACATCTTTAAAATACCCTAAAATCTTTAAATTCCTTTTAAATCCCTTCAAATTGTTATAATTTACTGGAATCTTCTCTAAATTTATTAAAATACCCTAAAATCTTTCAATATCTTTCAAATCCCATCAAATTGTTAAAATTAACCTTAAATTTTTTTAAAGCTCTTGAAAATTCCATGGAAAAAAATACCTTATAATATTTTAAACCTTCGCAATTTTTAAAAACATCCAAATATTTTTAAACTTTTAAAAATTCTTTTTTAATAAAAAAAACTCTAAAATCTTTAAAATACCCTAACATTTTTCAAATTCCTTTTATCCCTTTAAATTGTTAAAATCAACCTTGATTTTTTTAAAGCTCTTAAAAATTACATGGAATTAAAAAAAAATACCCTAAAATATTTTAAATCCTTCGAAATTTCCAAAGACATCGTAAAATTTGTAAAGGCTTTTAAAATCTTCCTTGACTTAAAAAAAATACTTCAACATCTTTAAAATACCCTAAAATCATTTAATTTTTTGTAAATCCCTTCAAATTGTTAAAATAAACTGAAAGACTTTTTGAAATTTTTGAAAATACCCTAAATTATTTCTAATAATTTGAAAATCTTTTTCAATTTTTTTAAATCTTTCAAAATCCCTTGAAACTTTTCAAAGGTCTTAAAACTGCCATGAAATTTTTTTTTATAATACCACGAAATATTTCAAATCTTTTAAAATTGTTTGAAAATTCTTAACGAATCTTAAATCTCGTGGAATTCCATTGGATTTTGAAAAATCCCCTTAAATATTTCAAATCCTTTGACATTTTTCAAAATATTAAAAAAATTTTAAAGTTTTTGCAAATTTTCATGGAATTTGCAAAAAAAAATACCCTAACATTATTAAAATACCCTAAAATATTTCTAATCATTTGAAGTCAAACTAAATCACTGAAATAAATTGAAAATTCATTGAAATCATTTGAAATACACTAAAATATCTGAGATCATTTGAATTTTTTTAAAATGGCTGACAACTTTTTAAAGCTCTGAAAATTTCATTAGAAGTTTTAAAAATACAGTTGAGTCGTTAAAATATCCTAAAATATTTTAAAAGTTTGAAATTTTTGAAAATTTTTTGAATTTTTTTGAAAGTCTTGCAAACTCCTTGAAATTCTCAAACATAACATAAAATAAAATACCTTAAAGTATTATAAATAAAATAAAATAAAATACCTTAAGGTATTATAAATTCTTTGAAATTTTCTAAAATCCCTGAACGCTTAAGCAAGCTTTTAAAAATTCTTTAGAATTTTTAAAAATACTCTAAAATAGTTTTGAAAAACATATAGAATCACTTCTAATTATTGTGATATATTAACAATGCTCTAAAATAATTGTAATCCTTAAAAATCCCTTGAATTTTTTCAAAGCATTCGAAAATATATTGGAATTTTTTAAAAATACCCAACAATTTTGAAATTCCTTTTAAATCCCCTCAAGTTGTTGAAATCAACTGAAGATTCCTTAAAATCTATTAAAATACCTTAAAATGTTTTGAAAGTCGTTCGAATTAAAAAAAATGTCCCAGCATCTATAAAATTTCCTAAAATATTTATAATCCTCAAGTCCCATCAAATTTCTGAAAAAAACTAAAAATTTCTTGGAATCTTCTAAATCCCTCCCTCCCCCCAGGATACATATTTTTTAGTAGGAAACTGTTTGAGTTTATAATTATCTCTCAATCGTAAAAAGTGCATTTTGCTCTAGTTTTCACTTTGTCGATGGCTCAATATAGATTTTTATGAACCGTTTTGTCCTAGATTTCATTAAAATAGTGATAATCTCCTGGTATAAAATATCCGGCATTCTCTTTCGGGTACCTGCGACCTCTAAAGTTGCAGGTGTAGACGCCACGCCGCTCGATTCGATTTCTTTCTTATCGACCAACGGCGGCGCGGCGTTAAAAAGTAACCCGATTATCGGCTGCGAATTCATCTTCTTGTGCTTCTTGAGCTCGCGCGAAATATCGCCGGATATACATAGTGCGAAAGAAATGAATGGAGAAATCACGGGGCCGTTGACTCGTCGCCTCATCGTAAACAACGCCCGATGCGGTACATCTACGGTAAGGTAACGCATCAATACGTGCATAAACGAATGTATAAACACAAATATACATGTCAACATGTATACATGTGCATACCCAT
>JAUELO010000273.1:5794694-5805088 GCA_032357855.1 Amphibolips quercusostensackenii | reverse complement strand
CAGTTCGGAGTTCAGATTTCCTCACGAGACACCCGACTTTTTAACTGGAAATGAAAAACGGAAAAAAAATTATGCAGACACCTCGGTGAGAAATTTTTTAGAAGAGTTTTCTACATGACGCTTTGAAGGACACTAGCCAGATTCGTGGACTATCCTCACGATAGCGCTCATAGTCAGTTCCAGGGCCAGCAACTCCTTATCTCAAATCTTGGTCTGAAAAAGCGGTAGTCGGTATACCAGAAAAGTGAGATTCCGAATGCTTTCGTAGGTGGTTGATTAACCTCAGGGAAAATTCTTCCCTGCCTTTTGTCCGGGAGGGAATTTTCTTTTTTTTCTTCATTTGTGGCTGCCCTGCGCACTCTGGTGGGGCTGGGAGCAAAGCAGAAATCTAGCGGCAAAATTCAAATTCAAGAATGTGAAACTTATTTAAGGAATTGAAGATTATTAGATTCAGATTAAAGTTCCGTCAGAGGGGATAATTTCTGACATCTTATTTAAATTCGGGCAGTTTAGAATTGAATTGATTCCATATTCTGGTTAAACCCACCTAAAGTTATTTAAATTATCCATTGAGAAATGTCCGAAATTACCCTGTTTGACGGTATTATTTAAAAATTGGTGTTTTTTAATCGGGCGCAACATTAAGGGTATGTGAAAGTCTATCACATGACGTCATGTTACTATATTCGGCGACTATGATTAAAAAAATAAATATAGTGTTCTTAAATTTCAGGAAAAGGTTAAAAATATATGATAGCACGTCTGTATGTCCTATTTATGTTACTATTTTGTTTAAACAATGCAATTTTAATCATTTGAGTTTATCTAGGGAATTAAAGCCCTGTTCTCAGTTACATTCTAAGTTTAAAAAAAATAAAAATGCACTATGTAAACAAAATAAAATGTCAAGGAAGACAGGCAGATGTGCCTTTATATTTTTAACAACATCACCCAAAATTTGAGCACAATATTAATATTTTCTGTGTTAAAAGTTAATTTTTTTTTATTGGAAAGTTTACTACTACATTTTTAGTTGAAAATTCGTTTTGATTTTTCAATTTAATTACTTTGTTTTTTTAAATTTAATTATTTTGTTAAAAATTAAGGATTTTTTGCTAGAAATCATCTTTTACGTTTGAAAATTAAACTGTTTGCTGTAAAGGTAACTTTTCGTTGAAAATTCTTTTTTTGGCTTAAAAATTCTACAATTTGGTTGTTTTTTTTCATAGTAGAAAGTCTCTACATGATTAAAAATTAAACAGTTTGTTTAAAAATGAAATTTTTTGTTGATAACTCTTGATTTTAGGTTAAAAATTTGTCTTTTTGGTTGAATAATTCAACAATTTGCTTGAAATTTTTTTTATTTTTTAACCAAAAAATCTTGTTTAGTTGAAAATACAACTATTTTGTAGAAAATTCGTATTCCTTTGGTAGAAAATTATTTTATTTTTTAATTAAAATTTATCTTTTTCATTTTTGTTTGCAAATTAAACGTTTTTACTTGAATATTCAACTATTTGGTTTCAAAATTCATCTCTTTGGTAGAAATTTAATCTTTTTTGGTTAAAAATAAACCAAAAATACATTTTTGGTTCGAAACTGATCTTCTTCAGTTGAAAATTCAAGTTTTTGTTGAAAATTATTGAGTGTATTGTTAAAAACTTGTCTTTTATTATAGAAAATTAATCTCCTCGGTAGAAAACTAGTCTTTTTGGCTTAAAAATCCAACAATTTGTTAGCACTTTTTTTTGACATGCTTGAAAGTGAAACTAATTTCTTGAAAATTTATTTTTTTTTGTTTGAAAATTTATCTGTTTTGTTAAAAATTAATTTTTTTGGTTGATTTCAATTATATTTTAATTGAAATTATTATTTTTCATTTGGTTAAGATAAAAAATTTAACATTTTTTAAATAAAAATGAATCTGTTGCAACTGTTTTTTCATTATACTTATTTTTTTTTTCGAAATTTCAACTATTACATTTTCAGACGAGTATTCATCTTTTTCCCTTATGAATTGATCTTCTTAGTTGAAAGAAGAACTACCTTGTTAAACAATTTTTTTTTAAAGTTATAGTTCTGGTTAAAAATGAAACTATTCTGTTGAACATTTATCTTTAAATTTGATTGCGAATTCAAATATTTAACCAAAAATTCACAATTTCCTTGTTGAAAATTAAACTGCCTTGTAGAAAATTTGTCTTTTTTGTTGACAAATTCTTTCCTTCTGACGAAAATTTATTTTATTTTCTTCACCAAAAATGCAAGTTTTTGTAGTAAATTAGTCTTTTTGGGTAAAAAAAAATCTTTTTGGCAAAACATGCAATTTTGTTGTTGTTTGAAAATTCAACTTTTTGGTTGAAAATTCTTATATTCTGTTGAAAATTTGTCTCTTTTCATAGAAAATTAAACTTTCTGGTCAAAAATTTATTTTTTGGGTTGAAGAATTATCATTTTAGTTGGAAATTTCTCTTTTTCAGTGAAATTTTCAATATTTTGCTAAAAGTACGCTTTCCTTTGTTGCAATTTAATATCTTCAATTAAAAGTTTAATTATTTTATTTGTAGATAAAATTTATCTTTTATACAAAATCAGCAATTTGGGTAACAATTTGTGCATTTTGGTGATTTTTTTTTTGTAAAAAAGTTAATTTTCTTAGCGAAAAAATTCATTTTTCCGTTGTTTGAAAATTCCTCTTTTTTGATGTTTGAAAATTTCTCTTTTTTGTTAAAAATTTCACTATTTTGGTACTATTTTGTTATGCATTTTGTTGAAAATTTGTGTCTTTTGTTTGCAAAAAAGATAATTTTCTTGGCGAAATATTCGTTTTTTTGTTGTTTGAAAATTCAACATTTTGGTTGAAAATGTTTTCATTTTGTTAGAATTTTGCCTCTTGATAGAAAATTAAACTTCTAGGTTGAAAATTCATTATCTGGATGAAAGATTCACTATTTTATTTTAAAATTTATCTTTTTTTTCTAAATGATATTTTTTTTGCAAATTTAACTGTTTGATTAAAAATTTATGTAATTTTTTTCGTCTTTTTTGGTATAAAATTAATCTTCTTGGCTCAACATTTTGTTAGAATTTGTCTCTTCATAGAAAATTAAACCTCTAGGCTGAAAAGTCATTTTCTGGATTAAAGATTTATCATTTCATTGAAAAAATTTATGTTTTTTTTTAAATGATCGTTTTGCTTTGCATATTCAACAGTTTAGTTGAAAATTTATGTATTTTTTTTATTCATCTTTTTTGGTATAAAATTTATCTTCTTGGCTCAAAATTATTTTTATTTATTTATTTATTTCATTTTTTTTAGTTGGAAATTGAACTATTTTCTTGAACAATTCATTTTTTTGGAAATCATTCTTTTTTTTAGTTAAAAATTAAACATTATGTTTTAAAATTCTTTTATTTTGTTGAAAATTCGTCGTTTTTGGTAGAAAATTATTCTTGTAGTTTGAAAATTTATCTTTTTTAGTTAAAAATGTTAATATTTGGTTGAAGATTAAACTATTATGTTATTGTTTTCAATAAATATTTTTTTATTTGAAAATTAAACTTTTTGGTTGAAAATTTTTGTGTTTTGTTAGAAATTTGTCTCTTGATAGAAAATTAAAATTCTAAGTTGAAAATTCATTTTCTGGATTGAAGATTCATCATTTTATTTGAAAATTTATCTTTTTTTAAAAAAGGTTTTTTTCATTGCAAATCCAACTGTTTGATTAAAGATTCCTCATTTTTGGTATAAAATTGATCTTCTTGGCTCAAAATTATTTTTTTGTTTTTTTTTTAGGTTCTTAGTTTTTTTCAGGTGAAAATTGAACTATTTTAATAATTTGTTCATATATTAAAATTAATCTGTTTTTCAGTTGAAAATTAAAAATTAAATAAATAAATTAAACATTGTTTTTTAAAATTCTTTTATTTTGTTGGAAATTCGTCGTTTTTGGTAGAAAATTAATCTTGTTTTTTCAAAAATTTATCTTTTTTGATTAAAAATGTTAACATTTTGTTAAAGATTAAGCTATTATGTTATTGTTGTCAATTAATACTTTTTTTATTTGAAAATTAAACGTTTTGGTTAAACATTTTTTTATTTTGTTAGAAATTTGTCTCTTGATGGAAAATTAAACTTCCAAATTAAAAATTTATTTTCTGGATTGAAGATTTATCATTTTATTAAAAATTTTATTTTTTTTTTTTGAACTTTGTTTTTTTGCAAATTCAACTGTTTAATTGAAAGTTTATGTATTTTTTAAAAAAATTCCTCTTTTTGGTATAAAATTAATCTTTTTGGGTAAAAATTATTTTTTTTTTTTTTTAGTTTTTTAGTTTTTTCTTTACTTGAAAATTCAACTATTTTGTGCATTAATTCGTTCTTTCCTTAAAAATTAATGTATTTTTTCAATTTAAGATTAAAAATTGTGTTTTAAAATTCTTTTATTTTGTTGGAAATTAGTCGTTTTTGGTAAGAAATTAATCTTGTTGTTTGAAAATTAATCTTTTTTGGTTAAAAATGTTAATATTTAGTTGAAGATTAAACTATTATGTTATTGTTTTCAATTATATCTTGTTGTTTGGAAATTCTTTATTTTGGTTGAAATTTTTTAATTTTGTTAGAAATTTGTCTCTTAATAAATAGTAAATTAAACTTTTAGGTTAAAAATTAATTTTTTGAATTAAAGATTTATCATTTTTTTTTAAATTCGTCTTCTTGGTATAAAATTAATCAAGTCAAAATTATTCTTTGTTTTTTTTCTTTCAGTTCAAAATTAAACTATTTTGTTAAATAATTCGTTTTTTTAATCTTTTTTTTAGTTGAAAATTAAACATTGTGTTTTGAAATTTTTTTATTTTGTTGGAAATTCGTCGTTTTTTGTAAAAAATTAATCTTTTTGTTAAAAAATTCATCTTTCTGAGTAAAAGATTCACCATTTGAGTTCAAAATTTCTCTTTTTTGTTAAAAATTTCACTATTTTGTTACAAGTACGTTTTTTTGTTGAAATAATTTTGTTAATTGAAAATTTAACTATTTAATTTACCGTAAAAAATTGATCTTTTTTTGCAAATTCAACTATGTGGTTGAAAATGAATGTATTATGTTGGAAATTCCTCGTTTTTGATAAAAAATTAAACTTCTTGGCTCAAAATTTATATTTTTTTTTGAAAAATGGTCTTTTTTAGTTGAAAATACAAATATTTCGTTCAAAAATGTAATTAATATTTCTGAAAATTCAACAATTCGATTAAAAATTCAACATTTGATTGAAAATGCAACAATTTTGTTATAAAGTCATCGTTTTTTGTTGAAAATGTCACTTTTTTGTCTAATAGTTAGAATTTCCGCTCGACTTTCAAGTAAGTTGTAATATCTTTTGATTTTTTTAGCAAATATTTTTTACGTAAGATCTTATACCCCCCCCCCCCCATATCGAGAATGGACTATTTTTAAAAGTGATCCTAAATCTTTGTCGATAGTTTTCTGAAAAATTAATATAAATAGCAGAAACAGTTCTTGTGATGAAAGCTTGATAAAATAAGTATTACATTGTTATTAATTATTTATTTAAAAATAAAGTACTTACTCCTTTTTTGAAAAAAGTGCCTGTAACATTTGTGTTGATAAATGTTTAAAAACAATCCAATTTAAAATATTTGTGGTAGAAATTTGCCTCTAGAAATAGTAAATATTGGCTTGGATAAATTGATGTATTATTTTAGACATAATGTATACAATTGAGGACACGTGCACTTAACATTGGCTATACGTGACGCTCGTTGGATTGTTCGAAGATAACTGTTGCCTCGAGTTCTCTCCGTCAGAAACGATTCATTATTTTGACTACCAAATAGCATGATTTCTCATTCAAATGATACACTTATCTCCGCTTTTCGGAGAATAAAATATTCTCTTCTAAAGATCCAAGGAAATAAAGAAAAAATACCTTGAAGAGGCCTCGGAATCACCCCACTCACCCCACATTTTTGCATATGACTTTTTAAAATTAAAGGTCAAACAATCGACAATTAAAATTTAGCAAATGTGAATCCTCTTTTGTTAAAGCTCTTTTTAGGAGATGTGAATTCTCTTTTGTTACAGCTCTTTTCAGTGAATGTAAATTCTCTTTTGTTAAAGCTCTTTCGGCTTTAACGAACGCATTCTCATTACGCGTTTCGTGAGAAAAAAAGGTCAAAAACAAATTTTTAGATCTGATTCAGCAAACAATTTTGTTTTTGAACATTTTATTGTGCCTTGCGTCCTTTTTTTAAAAATTTAATTTTTTTATATGTAATGTCGTTTTTCGCGATTAAAAGAAAAACTACGCGTCTTATTTAAAACAATTTATAAAAAGTTTGACGATCTTTTTTTGTCTTTTTAGATTTGTGATGCAAGTGCGCAAAATACGTAAGCGATTGCCGTCGAGTTTGAAACTACGTGTAGCAGCATGAGCTGCAGGCGCGCTATTTTTTCAACGATTATCAAAAAAGACTAGTTATCACTTTTTTACAATTTGTAAACAAACTTTCTATCCATAAGGTTGGTTTTCAACTCGGATTGTTCATAATTTTTTGAGAATTTGTTAGAACATCAAAGATTTGCAATAGCGAAGCACCACTAAGTACTAAAGACAATCAGAAAAATATTCTAACCTCTTATAAGTGAAAAAAATCAACAGTAAAAAACGAAATAAAAAAAAAAAGATTTGAAAAATCGCTACCAGAAATTCTTATCTGTATTGTAATAGGTATTTGTGATGCAAGTTCACAGAATAGTCGATTGTCGTCAAATTTAAAACTTGCAGAATGAGCTGAAGGCGTGCTATATTTTCAACAATTATCCAAAAAAACAAGTTAACACATTTTGACAATTTTTTACTAAATTTTCAATCCCATAGAGTGGTTTTCAGCTGTATTTGTTTATAATTTTGTCAAATAATTTTTCAGCATATCGATATTTGGGGTAGCAAATCGCTACGGAGTACTAAAAAAAAAGAGGAAAATGATTCTTTACAACCATACGATTAAAAATATCTGCGATGAAGGACGAATTAAGAAAAAAAAAATCGCCACCAGAAATTATTAATCATTTGTAGCGAAATGGCTACTTGTGATGTAAGTGCGCAAAATAGGCGATTGTCGTCGAGTTTGAAACTTGAAGCATGAGCTGAAGGTACGCTCTTTTTATACCAATCATTTGAGAAATTAGTGAGCAAATTTTTATACTTTTCACTGAATTTTTGATCCTATATGATGATTTTCAGCTACGTTTGTTTATAATTATTTTGAAAACAATTTCAAAAGATTAAAATTTCACCTTTTGTCTACAAATTTAATGGTGCATTGAATAGATAAAGGTTTACGCCAATTTTTCAGAAACTTTTGATTAATTCATTATTTCTTTAGTTATTTCACTTTTTATGTCCAAAATTCGATTTTCAGCAAATAAGTCTATTCCTGTCCTACAATTTTCAACCAACTGGTCTGATAATTTAATGATACATCAACCAGATGAAATTGTAGGACAATTTTTCAGGAAATTTCGATCCGTCCATTATTTCTAATGTTATTTAACTCTTTATGTCCAAAATTCGATTGTTGGCAAATCAGTCGATTTTTATCCTTGAATTTTTAACCAATTGGTCTAACTTAATATAATGATAAATTAACTAGATGAAATTGCAGGTCAATTTTTCAGGAAATTTTAATCCGTTAATTATTTCTAAGGCTATTTAACTGTTTATGTCCAAAATCCGATTTTTAGCAAATCAGACGATTCTTATCCTGAATTTTCAACCAATTGGTCTATTAATTTAATAATAAATTAATTAGATGAAATTGTAGGCTACCTTTTTAGGAAATTTTGATCAGTTAATTATTTCTAAAGTTATTAAACTTTTGATGTCTAAAATTTGATTTTTAGCAAATCATTTGATTTTTATCTTTAAATATTCAACCAATTAGTCTAATAATTCAACGATAAATAAACTAGATGAAATTGCAGGTCAATTTTTCAGGGAATTTTAATCCATCAATTATTCCTAGAGTTATTTAACTTTTCATGTCCGAAATTCGATTTTCAGCAAATCAGTCTATTTTTTCATTCAATTTTCAACCAATTAGTCTAGTAATCTAATGATAAATCTACCAGATGAAATTGCAGTTTAATTTTTTAGGAAATTTTTATCCATTAATTATTTCTAAAGTTATTTGACTTTTTATGTACAAAATTCAATTTTTATTCTTGAATTTTTGACCAATTCGACTAATAATTTAATGATTAATTAACTAGATGAAATGGCAGGTCAATTTCACAGGGAATATTAATCCATTCATTATTTCTAAAGTTATTTAACTTTTCATGTCCAAAGTTCGATTTTTAGCAAATCAGTCGATTTTTTTCCTTCAATTTTTAACCAATTAGTTTCATAATTTAATGATAAATCAAACAGATGAATTTGGCAGGTCAATTTTTCAGAGAACTTAAATCCATCAATTATTTCTATAGTAATTTAACTTTTTATGTCTGAAATTCGATTTTCAGCAAATCAGTCGATTTTTATCGTACAATTCTCAACTAGTTGGTCTAATAATTTAATAATAAATCAGCCAGATGAAATTGCAGGCCAATTTTTCAGGAAATTTGGATCCGTCAATTATTTTGAAGTTATTTACCTTTTTATGTCCAAAATCCGATTTTTAGCAAATCAGTCGACTTTTTTCCTTCAATTTTTAACCACTTGGTATCATAATTTAATAATAAATTAACCAGATGAAATCGCAGTCCAGTTTTTTAGGAAACTTTGATCAGTTAATTATTTTTGAAGTTATTCAACTTTTCATGTCCAAAATTCGATTTTCAGCAAATCAGTCGATTTTTTCCTTCAATTTTCAACCAATTAGTATCATAATTTAATAAGGAATCAACTAAATGAAATTGCTCGTTAATTCTTCAGAGAATTTAAATCCATTAATTATTCCTAAAGTTAATAAACTTTTCATGCCAAAAATTCGATTTTTATCAAATCAGTTGATTTTTCTCCTACAATTTTAAACCAATTGGTCTAATAACCTAATGATAAATCAACCAGATGTAATTGCAGGTCAATTTTGCAGGGAATTGAAATCCATCAATTATTCCTAGAGTTATTTAACTTTTTACGTCCGAAATTCGATTTTTAGCAAATCAGTCGATTTTTTTCATTCAATTTTCAACCAATTAGTCTAATAATCTAATGATAAATCTATCAGATGAAATTGTAGTTTAATTTTTTAAGAAATTTTTATCCATCAATTGTTTCTGAAGTTATTCAACTTTTCATGTACAAAATTCGATTTTTATTTTTTAATTTTTGCACCATTCGTCTAATAATTTAATGATAAATTCACTAGATGAAATTGCAGACCAATTTTTTAGGAAATTTTGATCAATTAATTATTTCTAAAGTTATTTAACTTTCTATGTCTAAAATTTTATTTTTTAGCAGATAAGTCGATTTTTATTCTTCAATTTTCAACCAATTAGTCTAATAATTTAATGATAAATTAACTAGATGAAATCGCAGGACAATTTTCCAGGGAATTTTAATCCATGAATTATTCCTAAAGTTATTTACCTTCCATGTCATAAGTTCGATTTTTAGCAAATCAGTCGATTTTTTTCCTTCAATTTTCAACTAATTAGTCTCATAATTTAATAATAAATCAAGCAGGTGAAATTTGCAGGTCAATTTTTCAGGGAATTCAAATCAATCAATTATTTCTAGAGTTATTTATCTTTTTATGTCCAAAATTCGATCTTCAGCAAATCGGTCGATTTTTATCCTACAATTTTCAACCAATTGGTCTAATAATCTAATGATAAATCAACCAAATGAAATTGCAGACCAATTTTTTAGGAAATTTTGTTCGGTTAATTATTTCTAAAGTTATTCCACTTTTTGTGTCAAAAATTTTATTTTTAGCAAATTATGTGATTTTTATCCTTCAATTTTTAACCAATTGGTCCAATAATCTAATGATAATTTAACCAGATAAAAATTGCAGACCAATTTTTCAGGAAATTTTTTTCGGTTAATAATTTCTAAAGTTATTTAACTATTTATGTCCAAAATTTTATTTTTAGCAAATTAGTCGATTTTTATCCTTCAATTTTCAACTAATTGGTCGGGTAATTTAATGATAAATCAACTAGATGAAATTGCAGGTCAAATTTTAAGGGAATTTTAATCCATCAACTATTTCTAAAGTTATTTAACTTTTTATGTACAAAATTCGATTTTCAGCAAATCAGTCGATTTTTATCCTACAATTTTTAACCAATTGGTCTAATAATCTAATGATAAATCAACCAAATGAAATTGCAGACCAATTTTTTAGGAAATTTTGTTCGG
>JAUELO010000273.1:5768759-5785161 GCA_032357855.1 Amphibolips quercusostensackenii | reverse complement strand
CATTAAAAATTTAACGAGTGGAAATTAAAAAAAAAATAAAAATTAAAAAAATTAAAAATTAAAATGCTAAAAATTAAATTTTTAACAAAAATTCAACAGTTCAAAATAAAAAATTCAACGCAGTCGTTTTATTTAATCAGAGTTGAATGAATTGCAGCCAGCACAATTTGTAAAATATAAATATCGCTGATATGTATGGACGCCATTAAAGTGAAAAATTCACTTCTAAATAATGATTTTAATTATTTTAGGTCCCGCGGTACCACGGAATAACCATAAAACAAGATTTTTCTAATTTCCAGTTTAGGGATTAAAATGTTTATTTATTAAATTTTATTTATTATTTACTATTTGATATTTATCAATAACCTTTTTATTACTAAATTTGCCTCTTTCTTAGACTTTCAATAGTTGAATTTTCAACTTTTGCCAATTAAAGAACATTTTAAATTTAACAGATGAAAATTCAGAAAAATAAAAAATTTAACTGTTGAAAAATGAAGAGAATTTAAAATTCAATTTTTAAATTTCCAACAAAATTTCAAGAGTTTAAAATTTAAAAAAATTAAATTTTTAACTGTTAAAAAATCAAGAAAATTAACATGGTGAAAACTTAATTGACAATTCTTTAATTTTCAATTGTTGAATAAAAGTTTTCACAGTGAAAAATTTTTAAAAATCTACTTTTTTAACAAGCAAACAATTTTTGCATACTTAAATATTTATTAAATTTTTATTCAAAATTATGTAAATATATCATTTTTAACGCTTGCTTTTAATCAGAAATTCGCTTGTTTTTAGGACTTTAAACAGTTAAATTTTAAACGTTTAACAATTTAACTCTCAAAATTTAAAGACAATTAAAAATAGAATATTTAGCAGTTTAATTTTTAACAAAGAATTGTTTTTTTTGGTCAATTTTCAAGTTAAATTTTCATTTTTTTTCAATTTGCAACAGTTCAATTTTTAACGGATAAATTTTTATTTCATTTTTTTTTAATTTTCCAACGATGAAAATTCGAAAAAAATGACTTATTTTATAAAAAAAAAATCTAGCTTCTGAAAATGAAAGAATATTGAAAATTAAAAAAATTAAAATTTAAGTGATAAAATATAAAGTAAATGCAAAATTAAATTTTCAATTTCAATCAATTTTCAACAGTTGAAAAATTTTAATCAACTTTTAACAGTTGGAACTTCAAAATTTAAGTGCTCGAAAATGAAGAAAATTCAAAATTAATGTGCTGACAAATTAATTTTTAATTTTCAACACAAATTAAACAGTTAAAAATAGAAAAAATGTAAGTTTTGAAAATTAAAGACAGTTAAACATGAAACTAAATTGAACATTTAATTGTTGACAAATAAAAAAAATGACCATGCTAAAAATTCAATTTTCAACAAAAATTTAAAAGTTCAAAATAAAAAATTCAACGCAGTCGTTTTATCAATAAGAGTAAAATAAATTGCAGCCAGCAGAATTGGCAATGGAAATGGAAATTGGAAATAGAAAAAAAATTGAAAATTTGAAAAAAATGAAAATTGAATTGTTGAAAAATGAAGTAAATTGAAAATTAAACTTTCAATTTTTATTATCTTTTAACAGTTGAGTTTTCAAATTTGATCATTTTTAAAAAAAGGCAACTTTTAATTTTTGTTTTAATTTTTAATTTGATTTTTGGATTACCTTCAATTTTCAACAGTTCAATTTTCAACAAAAAAATTGTTAATTTTTTTCAATTTTCAATTGAAATTTTTTTTTCTCAATTCGCAACAGTTTAATTTTTAACGGATGAATTTTCATTTTATTTTTTTTCAATTTTCCAAGGATAGAAATTCGAAAAAATTGACTTATTTTATCAACAAAAAAAATCTAGCTTCTGGAAATGGAAGAAAATTGAAAATTGAAAAAATTATAATTCAAGTGATATTATATGAAGTAAATTGAAAATTAAATTTCCAATTATAATTAATTTTCAACAGTTGAGAAATTTTAATCAATTTTCAAAAGTTGAAAATTGAAAATTTACGTGCTCATAAATGAAGAAAATTCAATATTAATGTACTGAGAAATAAATTTATCATTTTCAACACAAATTAAACAGTTAAAAATGAAAAAAATTCAAGTTTTTAAAAATAAAGACAATTAAACATGAAACTAAATTAAACATTTAATTTTTAATAAATAAAAAAAATTACAATGCTAAAAATTCAATTTTTAACAAAAATTTAACTGTTCAAAATAAAAAATTCAAAGCAGTATTTTTATACGTCTCCTTGAGAATGTAATTTTTAATAACAGTGAAATAAATTGCAGCCAGCAGAATTAGAAATGGAAATAGAAATTTGAAATAGAAAAAAATTTTTAAAAAATGAAAATTGAACTGTAAAAAATGAAGTAAATCGAAAATTAAACTTTCAATTTTTATTAAATTTTAACAGTTGAGTTTTCAAAATTGATCATTTTTCAACAATGCAATTTTCAATTTTTGTTTCAATTTTTAATTTGATTTTTGGATTACCTTTAATTTTCAACAGGTTAATTTTAAACAAAAAATTGTTAATTTTTTTCCATTTACAATTTAAATTTTCATATTTTTTTTCAATTCGCAACAGTTCAATTTTCAACGGATGAATTTTCATTTTATTTTTTTTCAATTTTCCAAGGATAGAAATTCGAAAAAATTGACTTATTTTATCAAGAAAAAAAATCTAGCTTCTGAAAATGGAAGAAAATTGAAAATTAAAAAATTAAAATTTAAGTAATAAAATATGAAGTAAATTAAAAATTAAATTTTCAATTTCAATCAATTTTTAACAGTTGAGAAATTCTTCATCAATTTTTAAAAGTTGAAAATTCAAAATTTACATGCTCAAAAATAAAGAGAATTCACAATAATGTGCTGAGAAATAAATTCATCATTTTTAACACAAATTAAACAGTTAAAAATGGAAAAAATCAAGTTTTTAAAAATAAAGACAATTAAACATGAAACTAAATTGAACATTTAATTGTTAATAAATGAAAAAAATTACAATACTAAAAATTCAATTTTTGACAAAAAATTAACAGTTCAAAATAAAAGATTCAAAGCAGTCGTTTTATACGTCTCCTTGAGAATGTAATTTTCAATAAGAGTAAAATAAATTGCAGCCAGCAGAATTTGTAAAATATAAATATCGTTGATATGTATGGACGCTATAAAAGTGAAAAATCCACTCATAAATAATAATGTGAGTAATTTGGGCCCCGTGGAGCCACGAACAGTTATAAAATAAGATTTTTCGAAAGTTCAAAGCGCCTCCGTTCCCTTGAGTAACGATCCTAATTTTACGCAACAACCCAATTCTCGTACTCGGTAATTGTCTTGCTGAGTATGCATGTACCAAGTGGACCAACCAGTTTCTTCGTCCTACCTTAAGGTGCATCCTGGTACGGTCGCCAGGTTTCGGAAACCCGAGTTAATTCCTACGGTTGGTGCAATAAGGTAAAAGAAGATCGCACCATTCCCCTCTTTTTTTCTTCCTTTTTCTTTTTCTTTAATTTTATTTTTTTATTTTTACTGTATATATATAAAAACTATTTCAGGTTTCGGAAACTTGGCGCCTGGTTGATATGGCGCCGTTAACCTTTTCGTGGTCGAAAGGAACCCTGGCGAAAGTTTCGGATAGGAATTCATTTCGAACCAATTTGAAGTGAATTTTTAATTTTTTCGAACCAATCCGAAAATTATTAAAATGTAAATTTTAACTGTTAAAAAATAAGGAAAATTGAAAATTCAACTTTTAGCAACTGCATTTCCAACTCTCATCTGTTTTCAACAGTGAATTTTTCAAATTTCTTAAATTTTTATCAATTATATTTTTTATTTTTTGCAATTTTTAATTTTCTTTCATTTTCGACAGTTCAATTTTCAACAATTGAATTTTCCATTTTCTTTCATTTTTAACTTCTAAGTTAAAAACTCTTTCTCTGAGTGACGAATTTTAATAAAATTAATTGTTTTATTTTGCACACATTTTGCAATTTATTAGAAAAAAAATTTATTTTTAAGTTGAATTTACAATTTTTTTAACTTTCTATAGCTGAAAATTCAAAAAAGCGACTTTCTTCAACAAAAAATATTTTCGTAGATTGAAATATTTACAATATTAAATTTTCATTCAGAATTATTCAAATATAACATTTTCAACAATTGTTTTAATGCGAAATTCGCTTTTTTCTTGCACTTTACATAATTAAATTTTCAACTTTTAAAAATTAAAGAAAATTGAACATTTCTTAAGCAAAAATGTTAAAGTTTATTTTGAATTTTCAGAATAATAAAAATACATTTTTCTTTGCTGTTTAGCAGTTGAATTTTCATTTATTTCAAATTTTTTATAGTTGAAAATTCAAAAAATCTACTTTTTACAACAAAAAAGATTTTTATGAATAAAATGGTTTATTAATTAAGTTTTCATTTATAACTATTTAAAGAAAAAAAAAAATTATCAACGAGAATTCAATATTAGGAATTTGAAAAAAAATACAAAATTAATTCAAGTGACAATTATCTTTAATTTTCTACAGATGAATTTTTAATTTTCTTCAATTTTCAAAAATTGGAAATTTGCAAAAATCGACTATAAAAAAATGTATGGATTAAAATTTTTATTTATTATATTTCCACATAGAAATACGTGAATATAACATTTTTATCACTTATTTTTAATACATTTTGAAAATTTTTCAGAAATTGAAAATTAAGCTGTCGAAAAATAAAGCAAACTGAATATTAAACTGTTCAAAATTCAACTTGCAATGGTTGAATTTTCCACTTCTGACAATTGAACTATTCAAAAATTTTGAAAATTCATAAATTGAGTTTTAAACTGTTGAATTTTTAGCTGTTAAAAATTAAAGAAAACTGAATTTAGTTTCAGTTTATTTATTAGGTTTTCAATTCAAATTATGAAAATATAACATTTTTAATATGGAAGTCGAATTTTTCCGGACTTTCAACAGTTGAATTTTCAAGTTTTTAAAATTCAAAGCACTGAATTTTTGACTGTTAAAAAATGAAGATAGTTGAAAATTAAATAAAAGAGAATTTAATTTTTAGTTGTTAACAACTAATTAAAAATTAAAAATTAAACACAATTAAATTTGAAAAATATTGTTAATTGAAATGTTTATTTATTAAATTTGCGTTTAAAATTATGCAGATATCAAATTTTCAGTACGAAACTCACTTTTTTCTTGGAATTTTAAGACTTGAATTTTCAACTTTTGAAAATTGAAGAAAAATAAAAAATTCAACACTTAAAAATTGAGAAATATTGAATATTTAACTGTTAATAAATTAAAAAGGTTAAAAATGAAAAAAAAATCCAAATTTTACTTTTAAAGAACAAAGAAAATAAAAATGTTAGAAATTTAATTGTAAATTTTCAGCACTTAAATATTCACAAAAAGTGAAATTTGAAACAAATTTTTAAATCAAGTATTTATTTATTAAACTTTTATTCAAAATTATCTGAATATGACACATTTAAGACAAAATTCTTTTTTTACAACTTTCAACAGTTAAATTTTTGACTTTTGAAAAATCAAAAATATTGAACATTCAATTGTTGAAAATTGAGGAAAATTGGAAATTAAAATGTTGAAAATTACAAATCCAGTATTTGACAATCGAAAATTGTACTGTGAAAAAAATGAAAAAAATAAATAAAAATTAAACTGCAGTTTAATAAACAAAATTAAAAGTTGAATTGTTGAAAAAATTAATTTTCTTTTATTTCCATCAGTTTAATTTTTAATTTTCTTTAATTTTCAACTGTTAAAGTTGCAATTTTTTAATTGTGAAATTTTTCATTTACTTTAGTTTTCTGAAAATTCTGCTGGGAATTCAAATTTTAAAAATCAAATTTTATAGATTTCTTGAACTTTTCACATCTGAATTGTCAGAATATTCAATTTTTGACTATTTAGCTGTTAAAAATAGAAGAAAATTTAAACCAGAATCTTTAACATTTGAATTTTCAGCTTTTAAAAATTAAAGAAAATTGAAAGCAAAAAAGTTGAAAATTAAAAAAATTAAAAATTACTATTATTATTACTAATTACTAACAATTGTATATTCGCAAAATCAAATTTAAAAAAATTATAATTTAAAATGTTTATTCATTAAATTTTCATCAAAAATTATATTAATTTGACATTTCTAAGAAAATAAGCTTTCTTCTTGAACTTTAAACAGTTGAATTTTTAGTTTTTGGAAGTCGTAGAAAATTTAAAAATCAACGTCTGAAAAATAAAAAAAATGAAAAAATTGCACTGTTTTGTATTATTAAAAATTCGGAAACAAATTCCATCCATAGAAATGTTTATTAAAAAATTTTTTTTTTTAATTATGTAAATATAACATTTTCAAAGGCTGTAAATTCAGAAAAATGAAAAATTCCACTGTTTCAACAAGACGAAAATTAAAAGATTGAAAATTACATTTTTAATTTCGAAAACAATTTCAAAAGTTGAAAAATGAAATTTTTACTATTGGAAATACAATTACTAATATTCTTCAATTTTCAATAGTTTTGTGTTTATTTATTTTTTTTCACATGTTCAAAATTAAGAAAATCGACTTTTTTAACAACAACAAAATTCCATATATTAAGATGTTTATTTATTAAACTTTTATCTCAAAATAATGTAAATATACCATTTTTAAGACTTGTTTTTAATACAAAATTCTATCTTTTCGTGGACTTTGAACACTTAAATTTTTAACTTTTGAAAATTAAACACTTCAAACTTAAAGAAAATTTAAAATATAATTTTCATCGGTTCAAATTTACAGCTTTTAAAAATAGAAGAAAATTAAAAATTAAAAAAAATTAAGTTTTGTTGAAAATTTAATTTTCCTACATTTTCGACACTTCAATTTTCAGCTTATAAAAATTGATCAAAAATTAAAAATTCAACCAATGGAAATTGAAAAAAATTAAAAATTTAATTCTTGAAAAATAAAGAAAATTTAATTTTTAACAGATGAATTTTGAATTCTCACCTGTTTTTAACAGATCAATTTTCATCAATTCTATTTTGAATTTTTTGCAATTTTTAAGTTGAATTTTAAATTTTCCTGATTTTTTAACAGTACAATTTTTAACAATTGAATTTTATATTTTCTTCAATTTTCAACTTTCAAATTCAAAACTCTTTCTCTGAGTAACAGATTTTAATAATAAAGATTGTTTCATTTTACATAAATTTTAAAGTTTATTTTAAATTTTGTTATTTTCGAGTTGAATTTTAAATTATTTAAAATTTTCCATAGTCAAAAATTCTAAAAAGTAACTGTCTCTAACAAAAAAAATTTTCGTAGATTAAAATGTTTGTGTATTAAATTTTAATTTATAATTATTCAAACACAACACTTTTAACACTTGTTTCTATACAAAATTCGCTTTTTTTTTTGACAGTTCAATGATCAAATTTCCTGCAGTTAAATATTCGCAAAAATCAATTTAAAAAAAAATTATAAATTAAATTTTTTATTTATTAAATTTTCATTTAAAATTAGTTAAGTATTAAATCTTGAAGACGGAATCCGCTATTCTTTTAAACGTTTAACACTTAAATTTTTTATTTCATAAAAATATAGAAAATTAAAATATTGAAAATTTAATTTTTAACAAAAATTAAACAGCTGAAAATTAAAATGTTCAAAAAGTCAATCGTAATTTTTTTTAACAGCTGAATACATACAGAAATATGTAAATTCAACATTTTTAATATTTGCTTTTAATACATGTTGAAAATTTAAAATAAAATTGAAAATTTAAGTCTTAAGAAATGAAGCAAATTGAAAATTAACCTGTTGAAAATTCAACTTCGAACGGTTGAATTTTCAACTTCTAACAATTTAACTGTTTAAAATTAAGGAAAGTATAAAAATAGAAAGTCAAAAGTAAAAAGTTTAAAATTTAAAAGTCCATTTTTTAACTGTCGCAAAATGCAGAAAAATGGAGAAAATTAAAAAGTCCATTTTTAATTTTCATTAATTTTCAACAGTCAAATTTTCAATTCTTATAAATTTTCAACAATAAAAATTTTCAATTTCCTGTAATTTTTAACAGTTGTATTCTCAACTGATGAATTTTCAATCCTCATCAATTTTCCACAGGAACTTGAAAATTTTAAAAATTTAAAAATTAACTGTTAAAAGGTAAAGAAAATTTGAATTACAATTTTCAACAGTTAAATTTCCAATTCTTATCTGTTTTCAACAGTTAAATTTTAAATTTTTTTAAATTTTCATCAATTATGTTTTTGATTTTTTGCAATTTAAAATTTTCTTTCATTTTTGACAGCTCAAATTTTAATAGTTTAATTTTTCATTTTCTATAATTTTTTACTTTTGAGTTGAAAACTCTTAAAAACTCTTTCTCTAAGTAAGAAATTTTAATACCAGTGGTTTTCGCACAAATTTTAAATTTATTCAAAATTTTATTATTTTTAAGTTGAATTTTTGATTTTCTTTAATGTTCTTGAATGAAAAAATCGCCTTTCTTTAACAAAAAATATTTTTATGCATCAAAATATTTATAATATTAAATTATTTCTTAGACTTTTTACAGTTAAATTTTTAACTTTTGGAATTTGAAAACATATTTCACAAAAATATTAGAGTTTACTTAAAATTTTTAAAATATTAACGATGCATTTTTCTTTACTGTTTAACAGTTGATTTTTTTAAATTTTCAACTGTCAAGTTTGCAATTTTCAACTGTGGAGTTTCATATTTACTTTCATTTTCTGAAAGTTCCCGCCAAAAATTCAAATGTTGAAAATTTAATTTTAAAGATTTTTTTGAATTTTTAACATTTTAGTGGTCAGAATATCTAATTTGTTACTATTCAGCTATTAAAAATAGAAGAAAATTAAAAAAATAAATTTTAATAAATGAATTTTTAGCTTTTAAAAATTGAAGAAACTTGAAAGCCCAACAGTTGAAAGTTTAAAAAATCAAAAATTAAAAAAATTGAAAATTTTACTGTTGAATCATGAAAAAAATTAAATGTTTATTCATTAAATTCATATTTAAAATTAAGGAAATATAACATCTTCAATACGAAATTCGATTTTTTTGTACTTTCACCAGTTGAATTTTTAAGTTTTTAAAATTCCAAAACATTGAATACTTAACTGTTGAAAATTGAAAAAATAAAAAATTTAACTGTTAAAAAATGGGGATAATTGAACATTATAATGTTAAAAATTCAATTTTTAATTAAAAAAAATTGAGAAAAATTAATTTTAAAAAATAATATAGACTAAAATGTTTATTTATTAAATTTTCGTTGAAAACTGTGTGAATATAAAGTTTTAAATAATAATTCACATTTTTTCGAAATTTCAACAGTTGAATGCTCAACTTTTAAAAATTCAAAAACATAGAACATTCAGGAAATTCGAAAATTCAAAAGTAAAAAAATAAGTAAATGGAATATTCAACTGTTGACAAATAGAAAAATAAATAAATTTAACTTTTGAAGATTGAAGAAAATTAAAATTTTACAAAATTAATTGTCATTCTTCAACAGTTGAATATTCGCAAAAAATAAATTCAAAAAAGTTATAAATAAAAATAATTGTTTATTAAATTTTTTATTTAAAATTATTTACATATGATATTTTCAAGACGAAATTCGCTTTTTTTGCTTTAAAGTGTTGGACATTCAAGTTTTAAAAATTCAAAAATTATGGACATTCAACTGTTGCAAATTCAATTTTTAATTTGTACCAAAAATTTAACAGTTGAGAATAGAAAAAAGTAAAAAGTTTGGTTCGATTTTGTTGTGAATTTTCTTGTGACCGAAAGGGACCCTGGTAGAAGTTTCGGATAGGAATTCATTCCGAACTAATTTGGAGCGAATTTTCAATAATTTTATTATAAATTATTATAATTTTTGAAAATTAAAAAAAATCAAAAATTGGAAGAATAACAAATGAACACATAAAAAATTGAAATGATAAAAATGCCATTTATAACACTTTTATGGAAAATTATGTGAATATGCCATTTTTAACACTTTTTTTTTAATGCAAAATTTAAGTCTTTCTTAAACTTTCAATGGTTGAATTTTTTACTTTTGAAAATTCAATGGTTAGAGATTCAATGTAATCAAAAATTGAATTTTCAACAGTTGAATTATCAGCATTTAAAGTTTGAAGAAAATAAAAAAATTAACATTTGAAAATTAAAGAAAATGGAAAATTTTGCTGTTTTCCATAGTTGAAAATTTGGAAAAAAAATTCATGGTTACGAATGTTTATTTCTTACATTTTCATTTAGAATTGTGGAAATATAACATTTTTAAAGGTTAAAAATTTAGAAAAATTGAACATTCAACTGTTGTATAATGAAAAAAATTAAAAATTAAAATGTTAAAAATTCAATTTTCAAATTTAAGCAAAATTTTAACAAAAAAAATTAACAATTGATAACTCAACAGATAAAATTTTTTTTAAATTGAAAATTTAACGGTTAAAAGAAAGAAAATTGAAAATTCAGTTTTCAATAGTTAAATTTTCAATTTTTTTAAATTTTCGTCAATTATATTTCTAATTTTTTGCAATTTCCAAGTGGAATTTTCAATTTTCTTCAATTTTCAGAAGTTCAATTTTCATCAGTTCAATTTTCATCAGTTTAATTTTACATTTTCTTCAATTTTTAACTTTTAAGTTGAAAACTCTTAAAAACTCTTTCGCTGAGTAACAAATTCTAATAATACCAGTTGTTTAATTTTGCACAAATTTTAAAGTTTATCTTGAATCTTGTTATTTTCAAGTTATTTTTTTTATTTTTCAAATTTTCTATACTTAAAATTTTTGAAAAATCGACTCTTCTCAACGACAGTTGAGTTTTCAAATTTCTGAACATTGAAGAAAATGCAACGCAGTTGAAAATACAAGAAAAATTGATAATTTGACCGTCGAAGAATGAAGCAAATTGAAAGCAAGTTTAAAATTAAAGAAAATTAAATAATTGAATTCTTAACACTTGAACTTTAGATATTGAAAATTTATGTGAATGGTACACTCAAAAGTTGAAAATTCAAAATTAAAACATTTCTATTTTTATTTGGCGAATTTCCAGTTTATCAATTTTACATAATTGAAAAATCGGCAAAGAAGTTTTTTCGAAAAAACAACATTTTCATGAACTAAAATGTTTATTAAATTTTCATTTAAAATTATAAAAATGTAACATTCTTAATACGAAATTTGCTTTTTTCTTGGACGTTCAACAGCTGAACTTCTAACTTTATAAAATTGAAGACAATTCAAAAGTTGAAAATTGAGAATTCAATAGTTGAAAATTGAAAAAACGGAATATTTAACTTTCGAAAAAATAAAGAAAATTCAAAATTAAAATGTTAAAAACTCAACAAAAAACTTTTAACAAAAATTTAACAGTTGAAGATTGAAAGAAATAAAAACTTAACTTTAAAAAAATGAGGCAAATTAAAATGTTGAAAATTTAATTGTCAATTTTTAACAATTGAAAATTTGAAAAAATTAAATTAAAAAAAATGTGTATGAAAATGCTTAATCATTCAATTTTCTTTTTTCTTTTTATATAAAATTCTCTTTTTTCAAGGAATTCCAACAGTTGAATTTTCAGCTTTTGAAAATTAAAGAAAATTACAAATTTAATCGTTCAGAATTTTTTTTAATTGAACATTTAACAGTTGAAAATGCAAGGAAATCAAAAAATAAAAGTTGAAAATTCAGTTTTCAATTTTTAGCAGTTGAAAATTCGCAAAGATTAAATTTGAAGAAAATTATAGATTGGATGTTTTATATATTGTATTCTTGTAAAAAATTATACGTAAATGTAAAATTTTTAACACTTGTTTTTTATACAAAATTCGGTTTTTTCTTGGACTTTCTACAGTTGAATTTTCCACTTCTGACTATTTAACTGTTAAATATTTAAGAAAATTGTGAAAAATAAAAAAAATTCAATAGTTAAAAATTTCGAAATTTTTGGTTGAAAGTTAATTCTTCTTTGTTAATTAATTAAATATTTTGTTGAAAATTTAATAATTTTGATGTAAATTCAAGTATTTTCTTAAAAAGTCATCTTTTCTGGTTGACAATTTAAGTATTGAATATTCAATTGTTGAAGTCTTAACTTTTAATATTCTAAAATTTTTATTAGTTAACAATTGAAATCTTTTGTTAAAAACTCAAAAATTTTGTACAAAGACTGTGCAATTTTCAATTTTCTCAAATTTTCAACAGTTGAAAATTCGACTATTTTTTTTAAATTCGTCTCCATTGCTTATAAATTTAAATCATTAGTTAAAAGTTTAACTATTTTGATAAAAATGTAATAATTTTTTAAAAATTCAACTATTTTGTTAGAAGTCATCTTTTTTTGTTGAAAATTTAATTTTCACTTTTCTTCAATTATTTTTTGATAAAAATTCAACTCTTTTGTTAAAAATTCAAAAATTTTCTCCAAAAGGTTTCATTTTCTTCAATTTCCAGCTGCTTAGAACTCAACTAATTTGATGAAAAGTCACCTCTTTTGGTTGAAAATTCCACGATTGACAAATCAGCTGATAAAAATTTAATTTTCTTTAATACATTTCTTATTTAAAGATTAAAAAAAACTAATTTTTTATATTTTTCACTGTTTAAAATTTAAGTATTTTGTTTTAAAGTAATTTATTTTGTTTAAAAATTTAATTATTTTAGTAGCCGATTCGTGTTTTTGACCAAAACAATTCAATTATTTGGTTTAAAATACAACTGTTTTTGCGTAAAGTTTAATCTTCTTGTTTGGAGATTTGACTATTTGGTTGAAAATTAAACTATTAGAATGAAAATTTATTTATTTGTTAAAAATTAAAGTATTTTGTTAGAAAGTCTTCCTTTCTCTTTTAAAATTTTATCATTAAAAATTCAAATCTTAAAAGTTCAAGAAACTCTTGAAAGTGCAACTATTTGGTTGTTATTGCTTTTGCCGGTACCAGAAGGTCAACAACTGACAAATATTTTTTCGCAAAAAAAAACTAATTTTCAAAACATTAGTTTAATTTTCAACCAAAGAGATGAATTTCCAAATGAAATTATGAATCTTCAACCAAAAAAATTATTGTTAACAAAGTTGAATCCTCAACCTAACCAGATGATTAAATTCCAAACAACTATTTTCTTAAAAATAGTATTTTTTTTTGAAAATCGAGTTGATTGGTTAAGCCATTTTAATTTTTTTGTTAAAAACTAAATTTTTCATTTAAAAATAAAACTATCACATTTTACTTCCTCATAGAGGAAGCTTTGTGATGGTGACATTTTCGAAAATTTTTACATTCATTCAATTACACGCTCGTTTTTTCAAAAATGTCTCATACAATGTTTTAAACAAACGTTCATATGTGTGTATGTGTTTGCATGCGTGTGGATTTGTGTGTGTGTACGTTGATATATATATGTGTGTGTGTGTGTGTGTGTGTGTGTGGATGTCACACTTTTTTGTGAACATGATAATTTGAAAACAGTTGCAGATAAAATAGTGAGATTTGAAAGTATTCTTTTTAGTGCTAATATCTTAAAACTGACCAAACGAGTGAAAAAATAATTGTATTTTTTTCTATCAATTTATAATACTTTGAAAATCGGATGTTTATAGTACAACTTATTTCATTACAATAATTCAAAGTTGATGCAACAACATACAAGATTCCTTGGTTTGAGGCAAATCGATTGATCTGTGACACTAACACATTTTATCTTAGAGTGAAAAAGTTCTAATTATTTATATTATATTGAAAATCGATTTTTAATGTAAAAATTTTTTTATTCTTACAATTGAAAGTAAGTGTCAAAATAG
Source organism: Amphibolips quercusostensackenii (assembly GCA_032357855.1). Lineage (NCBI taxonomy): Eukaryota > Metazoa > Arthropoda > Insecta > Hymenoptera > Cynipidae > Amphibolips > Amphibolips quercusostensackenii. The sequence continues at coordinate 5,771,263 of JAUELO010000273.1, read as the reverse complement.
AAGAGATGTGTCGATTCGAGACGAATCGCTTGACCTGTAATGTTAATACGTTTTTTCGAAGAGTAAGAAAGCTATGGTAATGCATAAAATTTAAAAATACGGTTTTTAATAACAAAGCTTTTTTCATTGAAATAATTCAAAATAAATGCAATAATATACATATTCCTTGGGTTAAGGCGAATTGTTTGACCTAATATATTAATACATTTTATCAAAGAGTAAGAAAGTTATGGCCATATTTATATTATATTAAAAATCTATTTTTTAGTAAAAATTTTTTTAGACGCATAATTCAAAGTTGATGTGAAAATAAAAAAGATGTGTTCGTTCGCGATGAATCGATCAACCTGTATCATCAATACATGTTACTGAAGAGTAAGAAAGTTATGGTAATGCATGATATTTGAAAAAACGGTTTTTTATAGTAAAATTGTTTTCATTTACATAATTTAAAATTGATGCAATAACTTTTTTCTCAAATAAATTTCAAAGTTGATGCTAAAGTATAAAAGTTTTCCTAATTCGACATGAATCGACTGAGCTTGAATATAATACATTTTATTAAAGAGTAAGAAATCATATATATCAATTCTATTCAATTATACTATATTAAAATCGATTTTTACAGTGAAAATTTTTTCATCATAGTTTTAACTTGATGTTAGAATAAAAAGATGTGTTAATTCTAGACGAATCGATTGACCTATAATGTTAATATATATTTTCAAAAAGTAAGAAAACTATGATGAATTTTTAATATTTGAAAATACGGTTTTTTCTAGTTAAACTATTTCTTTATTATGATTCAAAATTGATGCAGAAACAGAAAAGATTAATTGGCTGAGATAAATCGATTGACCTACAATATTTATATATTTCACCAAATATTAAAAAAATGGTGGTCATTTGTATTCTATAAGAAATTGATTTTTATAGCGAAAATTTTCTTATTCTTATAATTTGAGGGTTATGTGCGAAAAGTAAAGTTGTGTTGTATCAAGATGAATGGATTGACCCATAATGTTGAAACATTTTATCAAAGAGTAAGAAAGCTATTTTAATGTATATTATTTAGGAATACGGTTTTTTTTAGTGAGACTTTTTTCTTTAACATAATTCACATTAATGCATGAACAGAAAAGATTCATTGTCTCGAGATAAATCGATTGACCTAATATTTATATATTTTATCAAATATTAAGAAAGTTATGGTCATTTATATTATATTAAAAATTGATTTTAATAGCGAAAATTTTCTCATTCTCATAATTTTAAGGTTATGTGCGAACATAAAAGTTGTGTTGATTCAAAACGAATCGATTGACCTATAATGTTAAAACATTTCATCAAAGAGTAAGAAGGCTATTTTAATGTATAATATTTAAGAATACGGTTTTTTGTAGTGAAACTTTTTTCTTTAACATAATTCACATTGATGCATAAACAGAAAAGATTACTTAGTTCGAGATAAATCGATTGACCTATAATATTAATATATTTTATCGAATAGTAATAAAGTTATAGTCATTTCTATTATATTAGAAATCGATTTTCATATTAAAAATTTGTTCATTCTTCTAACTAAAAGTTGGTGTCAAAATAGAAAAGATGTGCCGATTCGAGACGAATCGATTGACCTATAATGTTAATACGTTTTTTTTTGAAGAGTAAGAAAGCTATGGTAATGCATAAATTTTCATAATACGTTTTTTGTATTAAAGCTTTTTTCATTAGCATAATTCAAACTTGATGCAACAATATAAAACATTCTTTGGGTTAAGGCAAATTGTTTGACCTATAATATAAATACATTTTGGCAAAAAGTAAAGAAGTTATGGCCATTTATATCATATTAAAAATCGATTTTCATAGTAAAATTTTTTTCTGACGCATGATTTAAACTTGATGTGAAAATACAAAAGATCTGTTTATCTATGACAAATCGATGGACCTTTATCATCAATACATGTTATTGAAGAGTGAGAAGGCTATGGTAATGCATGATATTTGAAAAAACGGTTTTTATAGTAAATTTTTTTTTATTATTATAATTTAAAATTGATGCAATAACTTTTCTCTCTAATAAATTTTAAAATTGATGCTTAAATATAAACGATTTTCTAATTCGATACGAATCGACTGACCTTGAATATAAAACATTTTATTCAAGAGTAAGAAATTATATTATATTATTTATATTCAATTATATTATATTTACATCGATTTTCATATTAAAAATTTTTGATCATAGTCTAAACTTGATGTGAAAATAGAAAAAATGTGTTGATTCTAGACGAATCGATTGACCTATAATGTTAATAAATTTCATCAAAGAGTAAGAAAGCTATGATCAATTTTCAATATTTGAAAATACGGTTTTTTCTAGTGAAACTTTTTCTTTTATCAAATTCAAAATTAATGCAAAATCAGAAAAGATCCATTGGCTCGAGATAAATCGATTGACCTATAATATATATATATATATATATATATATATATAAAAA
>JAUELO010000273.1:5732530-5745012 GCA_032357855.1 Amphibolips quercusostensackenii | reverse complement strand
TTCTGAATTAATTTTAATATACTGCAAAAGCTGTCCACCTATACTAATTTTTCACTTGTACACCCTTTTTTTAATTGGACAATATCTTTTGTTCATTTTTTAGATAAAAAAATTCAAATGTTTAAAACTTTTAAAAAAGTTTCAATATTAAAAATTAACATTATATAATATTTTAGGGTATTTCTAAAAATTCCAAGGAATTCTCAAAAAGTTTTAAAAGTAGCAAGATTTTTCAATCGCTTTTAAAGGATTTCAATCAATTTCAAAGGATTTCAACCGATTTCAAAGGATTTTAATCGATTTCAAAGAATTTCAATCGATTTTAAAGAATTTTAATAGATTTTAAAGAATTTCAATCGATTTCAAAGGATTTCAATCGATTTTAAAGAATTTAAATCGTTTTCAAAGTATTTCAATCGATTTCAAAGGATTTTAATCGATTTCAAAGTAATTCAATCGATTTTAAAGGATTTTAATCAATTTTAAAGGATTTCAATCGATTTTAAAGAATTTCAATCGATTTCAAAGGATTTCAATCGATTTCAGAGGATTTTAATCAATTTCAAAGGATTTCAATCGATTTTAAAGAATTTTAATAGATTTTAAAGAATTCCAATCGATTTCAAAGGATTTCAATCGATTTTAAAGAATTGAAATCGTTTTCAAAAGATTTCAATCGATTTCAAAGGAATTCAATCGATTTCAAAGGATTTTAATCGATTTCAAAGGATTTCAATCGATTTGAAAGGATTTCAATCAATCTCAAAGAATTTTAATCGATTTCAAAGGATTTCAATCGATTTCAAAGGACGATAATCGATTTCAAAGGATTTCAATCGATTTCAAAGGATTTTAATCGATTTCAAAGGATTTCAATCGATTTCAAAGGATTTTAATCGATTTTAAAGGATTTCAATCGATTTCAAAGGATTTTAATTGATTTCAAAGGATTTCAATCGATTTCAAAGGACGATAATCGATTTCAAAGGATTTCAATCGATTTTAAAGAATTTTAATCGATTTTAAAGGACTTCAATCGATTTCAAAGGATTTCAATCGATTTCAAAGGATTTTAATCGATTTCAAAGGATTCCAATGAATTTTAGAGGATTTCAATCGATTTCAAAGGAATTTAATCAATTTTAAAAAATTTCAATCGATTTCAAAGAATTTCAATCGATTTCAAAGGATTTCAATCGATTTCAAAGGATTTCAATCGATTTTAGAGAATTTTAATCCATTTCAAAGGATTTAAATCGATTTTAAAGGATTTCAAAGGATTTCAATAGATTTCAAAAGATTTTTATCAATTTCAAAGAATTTCAATCGATTTCAAAGGATTTCAATCGATTTCAAAGGATTTCCATCGACTTTAAAGAATTTCAATCGATTTCAAAGGATTTAAAATATTAATAAAGGTACTTAAAAAACATATTTAAAAAGATTTTATGGAATTCTTAATGTTTTTCAATAATTTGAAGGCATTATAAAGGATTTGAAGGATTTTAGGGTATTTTCGAAAATTCTAAGGAATTTTTAAGAAATTGAAAAATTTTAAGATATTTCAATCGATTTCAAAGGATTAGAAATATTTTAGAATATTTTGAAATATTTCAGGGAATTTTCACCATTTTTCAACAATTTGAAGGTATTCTAAAGTATTTTAAAGCCTTTAGGATATTTTGAAAAACTCAAAGCAACTTCAAAGAGCTTTATAGATTCAAGTGATTCCAAAGGCTTTCAAAGGATTTTAAATATTTTAGGGTACTTGTGAGATTTTAAAGAATTTTGAATATATTACAATAAGTCGAAAAGATCCAAAAAAATTTGTAATATTCTAGAATATTTTTCAAAATTCTAAGAAATTCTAAAAAGTTTTTGATAGGGTCAAGGAATTGCAATTGATTTCAAATGATTTTAATCAATTACAAATTATTCCAAACGATTTTAAAGGATTTTAATCGATTTTAAAATATTTCGATTGATGTCAAAAGATTTAAAATATTCAAAGGGGTCTTAAAAGTTCTCCAGGACTTTTTAATATATTTTAATAATCTGAATTTATTCTTGAAGATTTTAGATATCTTTGGGTATTTTTAAAAACTCTAAGAATTTTTCTGAAGCCTTAAAGTTTGAGAGGATTTTAAAAATTAAAAAGAGTTTTTAATATTTTAGGGTATTTTATAGGATTTTAAAGGAATTTGTAAAAGATTTCAATGAGAGGCCGTTTAAAAAATATGTTACGCCTCCTTGGGGGAAGGGGGGGGGGTACCTCGAGCGTTACTCTAATGTTAAGCTTACACACACTTCTTACTATAGAAAAAGTATTACGTATTTTATAAAATTCCTAGGCATTCTCAAGAACTGTTAAAAGTTTCGAAGGTATTTCAATCGATTTTAAGTGATCTTAATCAATTTTAAAAAATATGAAAAGATTTTAAAAAATTTGAAATATTGTAGGGTACTTTATAAGATTCTAAAGCGTTTTTAATAGATTTTAAGAACTTGAAGGGATTTAAAAAGATTTTTAATATTTTAGTGTATTTTTAAAAATTCTAAGGCACTCTCAAGAATTTTAAAAGTTGCAAAGTATTTCAATCGATTTTAAGTGATCTTAATCGATTTCAAATGATTTCTATCGATTTGAAAGGATTTCAATAGATTTTAAAGAATTTTAATCGATTTGAAAAGATTTTAAAAGACTTGATAAAATGGTTAATATTGTAGGGTATTTTCTAAGATTCTTAAGCGTTTTTAATAGCATTCAATAACTTGAAGAGATTTAAAAGGATTTTTAATATTTTAGGGTATTTTTTATAATTCTAAGGCATTCTTAAAACTTTAAAAAGTTTTAAGGTATTTTAATCGATTTCAAGTGATCTCAATCGATTTCAAAGGATCTCAATTGATTCTAAAAGATTTCAACCGATTTGAAAGGATTTGAAAAGATTTGAAAGGATTGCAAAAGATTTTAAAAAATTAAAAATATTTCAAGTTTCTTTTTTAAGATTCTAAGGCATTTTGAATAGATTTTAATAAATTGAAGGGATTTAAAAGAATTTAAAATATTTCAGGGTATTTTTTAAAATTCCAAGGCATTCTCAAAAACTTTTGAAAGTTCTAAGGTATTTCAATCGACTTTAAGCAATCTCAATAGATTTTAAAGGATTTCAATCGATTTCAAAGAATTTCAATAGATTTCAAAAGATTTCAAAAGATTTAAAAGAAATTAAAAATATTATAGGGTATTGTATAAGATTCTAAGGCGTTTTTAATAGATTTCAATAACTTAAGAAGATCTAAAAGGATTTTTAATATTTTAGGGTACTTTTTACAATTCTAAGGCATTCTCGAAACTTGAAAAAGTTTCAAGGTGCTCTAATCGATTTCAAGTGAATAAAATCGATTTCAAAGGATCTCAATCGATTTGAAAGGATCTCAATCGATTTCAAAGGATTTCAATAGATTTTAAAAAGTTTTTAAAATTTTTTTAAATATTTTATGGTATCTTATAAGATTCTTAGTCATTTTAAATAGATTTTAGGGTATTTTTTACAATTCCAAGGCATCCTCAGAACTTTTAAACGTTTTAAGGTATTTCAATCGATTTCAAAGGATTTCAATTGATTTGAAAGGATTTCAAAAGATTTTAAAAAACAACAAATATTTCAGAGTACTTTATAAGTTTTTGCATTTTGAATAGATTTCAGCAATTTGAAGGGATTCAAAAGGATTTAGAATATTTAAGGGTATTTTTTAAAATTCCAAGGCATTCTCAAAAACTTTTTACAGTTCCAAAGTAATTAATCGATTTCAGGTGATCTCAATCGATTTCAAAGGATTTCAATCGATTCGAGAAATTTCAAAAAGTTAAAAAAATATTTTTTTTAACATAGGGTATCTTATAAGATTCTAAGGCATTTTGAATAGATTTTAATAACTTAAAGCGATTCAAGAGGATTTAGAATATTTAAGGTTTTTTTTTATTTCCAAGGCGTTCTCAAAAAGCTTTTTAAAGATCCAAGGTATTTCAATCGATTTCAAAGGATTTCAATCGATTTCAAAGACTTTTAATTGATTTCAAAGAATTACAAAAGATTTCAAAAGATTTTAAAAGATTTAAAAGTAGTGTAAAATAATGTAGGGTATTTTATAAGATTTTAAGGCGTTTTTTATAGATTTTAATGATATATAGGAATTTAAAAGGATTTTTAATAATTTAGAGTATTTTTTGAAATTTTAACGCATTTTCAAGAACTTTCAAAGTTCCAAAGTATTTCAATCGATTTCAAAGGATTTCAATAGATTTTAGAAATTTCAAAAAGTTAAAAAAAATTTTTTTTCAATATAGGGTATTTTATAACATTCTAAGGCATTTTGAATAGATTTTAATAACTTGAAGGGATTTAAGAGGATTTAGAATATTTAAGGTTTTTTTTTATTCCAAGGCGTTCTCAAAAACTTTTTAAAGTTCCCAGGTATTTCAATTAATTTCAAGTTATTTCAATCGATTTGAAAAGATTTCAAAAGATTTTAAAAAAATTAAAAATATTTGAAGTTTTTTTTCAAGATTCAAAGGCATTTTAAATAGATTTTAATAACTTGAAGGGATTCAAGAGGATTTAGAATATTTAAGGTTTTTTTTTTAGTTCCAAGGGTTTCTCAAAAACTTTTTAAAGTTCCAAGGTATTTCAATCGATTTCAGGTGATCTCAATCGATTTTAAAGGATTTTAATCGATTTCAAAGATTTCAATCAATTTAAAGAATTTCAATCGATTTCAAAATATTTCAAAATATTTAAAAGAAATTAAAAATATTATAGTGTATTTTATAAGATTTTGAGGCGTTTTTAATAGGTTTCAATAACTTGAAGAGATTTAAAATGATTTTCAATATTTTAGGGTATTTTTTACAATTCCAAGGCATTTTCAATACTTTTAAACGTTTTAAGGTATTTCAATCAATTTTAAATAATCTCAATCGATTTCAAAGGATTTCAATCGATTCAAAAGGATTTTAATCGATTTGAAAGGATTTCAAAAGATTTTAAAAAACAACAAATATTTAAGGGTATGTTATAAGTTTTCAAGGCATTTTGAATAGATTTCAACAATTTGAAGGAATTCAAAAGGATTTAGAATATTTAAGGTTTTTTTTTTTAAATTCCAAGGCATTCTCAAAAACTTTTAACAGTTCCAAAGTATTTTAATCGATTTCAGGTGATCGCAATCGATTTCAAAGGATTTTAATAGATTTTAGAAATTGCAAAGAGTTTTAAAAAAATTTTTTTTTCAACATAGAGTATTTTATAGGATTCTAAGGCATTTTGAATAGATTTTAATAACTTGAAGGGATTCAAGAGGATTTAGAATATTTAATGTTTTCTTTTTTAATTCCAAGGCGTTCTCAAGAACTTTTTAAAGTTCCAAGGCATTTTAATTTATTTCAGGTGATCTCAATCGATTTCAAAGGATTTCAATCGATTTCAAAGAATTTTAATAGATTTCAAAAAATTTTAAAAGATTTAAAAGAAGTGTAAAATAATGTAGGGTATTTTATGAGATTTTAAGGCGTTTTTCATAGATTTCAATAACATGAAGGGATTCAAAGGGATTTTTAATAATTTAGAGTATTTTTTGAAATTCTAACGCATTTTTAAGAACTTTCAAAAGTTCCAAGGTATTTCAATCGATTTTAGAAATTTCAAAAAGTTAAAAAAAAAATTTTCTTTAACATAGGGTATTTCATAAGATTCTAAGACATTTTGAATAGATTTTAATAACTTGAAGGGATTCAAAAGAATTGAGAATATTTAAGGGTATTTTTTGAAATTCCAAGGCGTTCTCAAAAACCTTTTAAAGTTTTAAGGTATTTCAATCGATTTCAAGTGATCTCAATCGACTTTAAAGGATTTCAATCGATTTTAGAAATTTCAAAAAGTTAAAAAAAAGTTTTTTTTTAACATAGAGTATTTTCTAAGATTCTAAGGCGTTTTGAATAGATTTTAATAACTTAAAGGGATTCAAGAGGATTTAAAATATTAAATTTTTTTTTTTAATTCCAAGGCGTTCTCAAAAACCTTTTAAAGTTTTAAGGTATTTCAATTGATTTCAGGCGATCTCAATCGATTTCAAAGAGTTTTAATCAATTTCAAAGAATTTTAATAGATTTCAAAAGATTTGAAAAGATTTAGAAGAAGTGTAAAATAATGTAGGGTATTTATAAGTTTTTAAGGCGTTTTTTATAGATTTTAATAACCTGAAGGGATTCAAAGGATTTTTAATATTTTAGGATATTTTTTAAAATTCTAAGGCCTTCTCAAGAACTTTCAAACGTTTTAAGGTATTGCAATCGATTTTAAATAATCTCAATCGATTTCAAAGGATTTCAATCGATTTAAAAGGATTTCAAAAGATTTTAAAAAACAACAAATATTTTAGGGTATTTTATAAGTTTTCAAGGCATTTTGAATAGATTTTAATAATTTGAAGTGATTCAAAAGGATTTAGAATATTTAAGGGTATTTTTAAATATTTCAAAGCATTCTTCAGAACTTTTAACAGTTCCAAGGTATTTTAATCGATTTCAGGTGATTTCAATGGATTTGAAAAGATTTCAAAAAGTTTTTAAAAAATTTTTTAACATTGTATGGTATTTTTTAAGATTCTAAGGCATTTTGAATAGAATTCAATAACTTGAAGGGATTCAAGAGGATTTAAAATATTTAAGGGTATTTGTTAAAATTTTAGGGCATTCTCAAGAACTTTCAAAAGTTCCAAGGTATTTTAATTGATTTCAGGTGATCTCACTGGATTTTAAAGGATTTCAATCGATCGCAAAGGGTTTCATACGATTTCAAAGAATTTCAATAGATTTCAAAAGATTTTAAAGGATTTAAAAGAAGTGTAAAATAATGTAGGGTATTTTATGAGATTTTAAAGCGTTTTTGATAGATTTTAATCACCTGAAGGGATTTAAAAGGATTTTAAATAATTTAGGGTATTTTTTAAAATTCTAAGGCATTCTCCAGAACTTTCAAAAGTCCCAAGGTATTTCAATCTATTTCAAAGAATTTTAATAGATTTAAAAAGATTTCAAAAAGTTAAAAAAAAATTTTCAATTTTGTAATGTATTTTATAAGATTCTAGGGAATTTTAAATAGATTTCAATAACTTAAAGGGATTCAAAAGGATTAAGAATATTTAAGGGTACTTGCTTAGTTTCCAAGATATTCTCAAGAACCTTTAAAAGTTTCAAGGTTTTTCAATGGGTTTCGAGTGATCTTAATCGATTTCGAAGGCATATAATGGATTTCAAAGGATTTTAATCGATTTTAAAGAATTTCAATCGATTTCAAAAGATTTCAAAAGAATTTAACAAAAAAATGAAAAATATTATAGGGTATTTTATAAGATTCTAAGGCATTTCAAATAGATTTCAGTAACTTTCAGGTATTCGAAAGGATTTAGAATATTTAGGAGCATTTTTTAAATTCCTAAAAATTCGCTAGAGCTTTCAAAAGTTCACAGAAATTTTAAAAGTTTCAATAGTTTTTGATCGATTTTGAGGGATATCAAACAGATTTCAAAACATTTCAAAAGGTCTCAAAGAATTAAAAATATTTAAGGGTATTTTATAAGATTCTAAGGTGCTTTGAATATATTTTAATAACTTAAAGGAATTTGAAAGGATTTTAGATATTTTTTTTAGATTCCAGAGAGTTTTTAAGAGCTTTTTAAAGTTTTAAGGGTATTCAATTAATTTAAAGGTATTTTAATCGACTTTATAAGCTTCGATCAATTTTAAAGAATTTCAGTCAATTTCAAGAGATTCAAATTAATAAAAAATGTTTGAAAAGTTTTCAAGAAATTTTTTATATTTTTTCGGTGATTTGAACAAACTTAAATATTTAAGGGTATTTTATAAAAAATTCTAAGGTTTTTTTAATAGATTTTAGTAACTTGAAGGGATTTCAAAGAATTTTGGATATTTTGTGGTAATTTTTTAAATCATAAGGAATTCTCGTGAGCTTTTAAAAGTTTAAAGGGATTTCAATCGAATTCAAGAAATATCAATCAATTTGAAAGGACTTAAAATAATTAAGAATGTTTTAAAAGTTTTGAAGGATTTTTTTGTAGATTTAAGTAATTTAAAGAAATTCTTATATTTTAGGGTATTTTGTAATACTCTTAGGTGTTTTGAATTGATTTTAATAACTTGAAAAAAATTAAAAAGGATTTTGAATATCTTATAGTATTTTTCAAAATCACAAGGAATTCTTGAAAGCTTTTAAAAGTTTCAAGGGATTTCAATTTATTTCAAGTAATATCAATTGATTTCAAAGTATTTCAATCGATTTCAAATAATTTTACATGATTTAAAAGAATTTAAGATTTTAAAGGATTTCTAATATTTTAGGGTATTCTCAAAAATTCCAAGGAATTCTCAATTGCTTTTTAAAGTTTCAAGGGATTTCAATCTTTTAAGGTATTACAATACAGTTTTATGAGATATCAAAGGATTTTAAATATTACCGGGTATTTTTTAAAACTCAGAGGTATTTTTAAGAACTTTAAAATGTTTTAAGGGATTTTAATCAATTTCAAGCAATATTAATCGACTTTAAAGAACTTCAAAAGATTGAAAAGGATTTTGAAATATTTTAGTGTAAGATTCTAAGGATTCTAAGGAGTTTACAATAGATTTTAATTACGATTGTTTAACAAATTTTTAATAAATTTTTTATATATTTTAATAATTTGTAGGATTTTAAATATTTTCAGGTATTTTTAAAAAATCCAAGAAATACACAAGAGCTTTTAAAAGTTTTAAAGGATTTTAAAAGATTGAAAATGATCTTAAATATTTTACGGTATTTATAAGATTCTAAAGAGTTTAAAATAGATTTCAGTAACTTAACCGTATTTGAAAGGATTTTGAATATGTAATGGTATTTTTCAAAATTGTAAGGAATTTTGAGAACTCTTAGAAGTTTCAAAGGATTTTAATCAATTTCAGAGGATTTCAAAAGGTTTTGAAGGATTTCAAATATTTTAGGGTATTTTATAAGATTTTAAGGTGTTTTGAATAGATTTTAACGATATTAATGGATTTAAAGGAATTTTTAATATTTTAGGGAATTTTTCAAAATTCAAAGGAATTCACAAGAGCCCTCAAAAGTTTCAAGTGATTTCAACGATCTTCAAGAGATATGAATAAATTTCAAAGGATTTCACAAAATTCTAAAGGATTTTTAGTATTAATAGGTATTTCATAAGGTTACAAGGAGTTTAGAATAGATGTCACTACCTTAAAGATATTAAAAAGGGTTTTGAATATTTTAGGGTATTTATTACATTCCTAATAATTATCAAAAGATTTTTAAAGTTTTAAAGGATTTTAATCAATTTCAAGTAATTCAATCAATTTCAAAGGATTTCATTTGATTTCAAAGGATTTGAAATAATTAAGGATGTTTCAAAAGTTTTTGAGTAATTTTTTTATATATTTCAATAGCCTAAAGGATTAAAAAAATTTTCGGGTATTTTTTAAAACTTCGAGGAATTCTCAAGAACTTTTGAAAGTTTTAAGGGATTTTAATCAGTTTCAAGGAATATCAATCGATTTTAAAGGATTTTTATCGATTTAAAATGATTTTGATCGATTTTAAAGTATTTCAAAAGATTTTAAAGGAATTTTTAATATTTTAGGGGATTTTATCAGATTCTAAGGCGTTTTGAATAGATTTTAATAATCTTAAGGGATTTAAAAAGATTTTTAATATTTTAGGCTATTTTCCAGAATAGTAATAGATTTCAAAAGATTTCAAAGAAGCTTAAATATTGAAGGGTATTTTATAAGATTCTAAAGAGTTTAGGCTAGATTTTTATAACTTCAAGGTATTTAAAAGGATTTTGAATACTTTTTGGGATAGTTTTTAAAATTCCGAAAAATTTTCAATAGTTTTTAAAAGTTTCAAGGAATTTGAATCAATTTCAAAGTATTTCAATTGATTTCAAAATTTTGCAATCAATTTCAAAGGATTTCAATCGATTTTAAAGGATTTGAAATATTTGACGGTCTTTTAGAACTTCTCTACGATGTTTTTTGGTATATTTTATTAATTTAAATTATTTTAAATATTAACAGATTTTTTTAAAATCTATAAGGAATTTTAAAGAACTTTAAAAAGTTTTAAAGAATTTTGATATTTCTAAGAATTTTTTAATATTTTAGTCTATTTTATAATATTTTAAAGAGTTTTGAATAGATTTTAATAACTTGGTGAGATTAAAAAGGATTTTAAATATTTAAAGGTATTTTCCAAAATTCAAAGAAATTCTCACGAGCTTTAAAGGGTTTGAGGAGAGTTCAAAGTAGTTTTATGGATTTAAAATATTTTTGTATATTTATCAATATTTCGAAAAATTTTTATTAAATTTCGAAGAATTAAAGGAATTTCCTGTCATTTTTAAAACATTAAGGGTATTACAAAGAACTTTTAAAAATTCTAAGAATTTTGAAAGATTTAAAAGATTAAAAAATATTTGAAAGTATTTTAAAAGTTTCCAAAGCATTTTTTAAAAAATTAAATATTTCCCAGAAATTTCTAATGATTTAAATAGTTTAAAGGTATTTAAAAAGTGTTTATGGGCTTTTAAAAAATTGACTAGAATTTTGGAAGATACGCTGGAATTTTAATGAATTTTTAGAAATTTATTTAACAGAATTGAGGGATTTCGTATATTCACAATTTTGCACAAATTTAATTTACGTTGTTTTTGTTACTCACAAATTGCTCTTTTTAAAAAAATGCAGCGGTCTGATTTTTTATACGAAAATTATTTCAATAAATATTTTGCTTATTTTTCTTTTCTATTATTATTATTTTCTTCAATTTTATTTTAAAATGACGTGAGAAAAAAAGTCACTTGCCTAGCGCGTGTGTTTGTTTTCTATTTTCATACATTATTTTATGGACGACAGGTACTTTGTTATGAAAAATTATTTTATTTATTTCAAGGAAAGATGAAAAACAAGCCTGAAGTGCTGAATAGCTACTTTATGTCATAGATTCAAATTAATTGAAGATTAGATGTCTTTATTTTTGCATTTACATTCTATTACATAATAATATTACATAATCTATAACGCTTAATATATTTTATAAATTTTCAGTAAAGTAAATGTAATTAAATTTTAAGAAAAACAAAATTTAATAAAACTAGAGAATTATCAAGTTTGAAGTACTGAAGAGACTAGTATAAAAAATTAGATTTAGAGACTAATGACGAGTCATTCTTCAGAAGAGGAAATTTTATTTTTAATTGCTCTGAGGTAAGAGGAATTCCTCTATATATAATTAAAATTCTGACATTTTAAATGTCATTTAATAATTAGCATTAAATATTGTTAAATGCCAGTAAAATGGCAGACCTTCTCATAACTTTGTTTAAAATATTTTATTAAATAAACAATTAAATTGTCGTTAACCTGGCGCCAGGGGATTGCTTTTTGAAATTGTTTTTTAACATCGTGTGAATGACCGATTATTTTAACATTTGTCTTTTTTTATATTTTATTTTATAGTTTTACTTCTCGTTTATTGCGATATACTTTTACCATGTTTTTTTTTCTGAGAAATATTAATTTCATAATTTTATAAAATTTGGAGAGCTTTCAGAAGTTTCAAGGGCTTTTAATCGATTTCAAAGGATTTTAAATATTAAAAGGTATTTTATAAGATTCTAAGTTACTTTAAGTTCCAAGGGATTTTCAAGGGCTTTTGAAAGTTCCCAGAGATTTCAATCAGTTTGAAGGTATTTCAATCGATTTTAAAGTATTTCAATCGATTTCAAAAGATTTGCATTAATTGAGGGTGTTTGAAAATTTTTCAGGAAAATTTGTATATATTTTAGTAATTTAATAAAATTTAAATATTCGAGGTTCTTTAAAATGAAATTCTAAGGTGTTTTGAATAGATTTCAATAACTTAAAGGAATTTAAAACGACTTTGAATACTAAATGATTTTTTTTTTAATTTTAAGAATTTTTTCGGACTTTATAAAGTTTCAAGGGCTTTTATTAGTTTTAAGGGATTTTAATCAATTTAAAAGGATTTTATAAATTTGAGGGTATTTTGTAAGATTCTAAGTTGTTTTGAATTCCAAGGAATCCTCAAGGGTTCTTAAAAGTTCCAAGGGATTTCAATCAGTTTCAAGGTGATTTCAATCGATTTGAAAGGATTTGAAATAATTTAGGGTGTTTTGAGAGTTAAAAAATTTTTTTTTACATATATTTCAATAATTTTATGTAATTTGAATATTCAAAGTTTTTTTAAATGAAATTCTACGATGTTTTAAATAAATTTTGATAACTTAGAGGGATTTACAAGAATTTTATATATTTTAGGCTACTCTCGAGAAGTCCAAGGAATTCCTAAGAACTTATAAAAGTTTTAAAGGATTTTAATCTATTTTTA
>JAUELO010000273.1:5688229-5699468 GCA_032357855.1 Amphibolips quercusostensackenii | reverse complement strand
AATTTCACACTACACTTAGTGCGATTTTTACACCGTCGGTGTTAAAATTTTTCACACCGAACTATTTACACCACACCCGGTCCAAAAAATTTTTTACAGTGAATGAGAAGCAAACATTTAAAATATAAATGAAAAGGTTTTATTAAACCACTTACAGTTGAGTAGGAAATGTATAGATAAGGCCCGAGCCGGGCGGGGAAGCCAAGAGCGGGCCATTTATGGTTGGGAGTCGGGCGATGGAGCCAAACTCCTATATTCAGGCTGGAGAGTCTGAAGGTGATATCCAAGAAAACTGGGGCAACGTGCAGTGAGCACAAGACTGACCGCCTACGGGGCCCGATTGCAATAATAAGGACGTGGAGTGATATTCCCCACTCCTGCACCCAGGCCCGCAGGGCTGTACGATAGTGGGTAGCTTGTAACTTTGTTACAAGAGTAATTACGGGGAGGGTGATGTTTGTAACTGCGGGGGTAAGGGATCGTTGAGACTTATTGTTGTATGTATTTGAGTGCAAATGTTTGTATTGAAAGAGGAAGCTAGTATATATGATTCAATATGTTGGAATTAATTGTTATGGGGGAGGGTCAGAAGGTTAGTATGGTGTTAGAATCGTAGTAGGAACGTGTGAATGTGTACCGAAAGGGTAAGTGAGTTTAAGTCTCAGTAAAAAAACTTAGAAAATACAGAAACCTAATCCCTTTATAACTTGTGAAGGTGTGATTGAGCCTTAATGTATCATGAGTGGGTGAGTATACGTGTATCATCGACCAATCAATTACTTAAACTTTTTTATCCGCAAATACTTTTTAATTATTGTCATCAAAAGTTAAGTTACTCAAATATTTTCAATATCTATGCTTACAAAATCTGTCTTCCTGTGTAGGTGAATACGTGTAAGCCATATCAGAAAAAATCTACGAGAGTCATCGAGAATTTTTTCGTTTTAAAAAAGTCAGAACTCTTTTTCTTACAATTAGCTAAACAAGAAAAATTCTAATAAAAGACAGTGTTTTGAGTTCCAATCGTGTACAAAACTACGACTATTGCCGACATTTTGTGAACATTGCAGTTCAATTCTTCAGGACTTCAGATTAGCCTTGAAAAAATGAACTGCGATGTTCACAAAACGACGGTGAGATTCGTAGTTTTGCACACGATTCATACCCGGAATACTTCCGTTTGTTGTAATGATTTATCGTGAAAGTCTTAAACCTATCATTAGGAAGAATTCTATCGAATTTTCAACTCGGCAGTTGGATTTAATCAAAAGACATAAAATTAAAACAAATAGATTTAGAATTCAACAAGAAATAGGAATTCGCAAACAAAAAAATAAGTTTTCAACAAATTACTTCATACCTCAACCAAGGAGTTGAATTTTCAACATAGAAGATTGATATTTAACAAAAAAATAAATTAATTGACATTTTTACTGAACAAGATATTGAATGATGATAAAAAATAGTTTCATTTAGCAGTTAAATCTTCAATAATTGAAACGAATTGTGAACAAATTAGTTAAAGTTTCAACCAAGTAGATGAATTTTTGACAAGAGAAGATTGCTTTTTTAAATGATGATTGAATTTTCAACACAATAATTAAAATTTCAACCAAATAGTAGACTTTGGAAGCAAAAAAGAACAATGCTAAACCAAGAATATGTAATCAGCCGATAATTCTGGTTGATAGTACACAAGATATTATAATCACTACCATTCTAATTTTTTAAGAAAATCATCTATTCTGTTATTAATCATATATACAATATTGCTTATGTAAAATCACTCGTGTAGAGCGACGCAAGTACGATTGAAGAAGAACCAATTTCAAATCGATACAAACATATCTTTTACATATGGACTCCTTTCAAAACATCTAGTAGCAATATTGGTTTCTATATTTTCTAGTTTGCTTATTCTGAGGCGTCCGTTAAGGGTTAGGAAGAATAATTGGGGAAATTTTATTGCTAAAAATAACTTGATTTTTACAATTATTTTTTTACAACGTTACAATTCAGAATATTTTATCATCTAGTTTGGTAGGAAATCTTTGAATGCTAATAATAAAAAAAAAGATTCAAATATTTTCATACATTTGGAGAGCTGCGCAGTCTAATTTAGAAAAGTCAAAAAAAGTTCAATAAACATTAATCAATTTCATAAGAATTTAGGAAAATTAACGAAAATTGTTAAAATCAAACAAAATTTTGTTGAATTCGGATCAATAGGAGTGACTATATCTTGCGGACTATGATTATGATAAATACTATAAGAATTTAGGGTGAACTTGAAATACATTAAGATAAAATATAACAACAAGAACTCCAAAAAAGGTTCACTGCATTCATTGTCCTTTAAGAAAATTTCAAAAAATTAAGCGAAAATTTAAAAAAATTCATAAGAATTCAACTAAATTCAGAAAGGAGTATCAACCTTAAATCAGTAGTAATTAGGCTTTGATTTCTTTGTTTAAATTCATTGAAAAAAAGTTAATGATGTGATATATTTATTAAAAGGCGATTTGAGCAAATACAGTGATTAAAAGTAACTTAAGTGCCTGCCAGACAGCCCTGCTGATTCATTATCACTTGGGATAGTCAAGGGTCTGGACGATTTATTTAGACCTTAAATCATACTTCTTTGTTCCTCTTGCACATTTTGATTCCCCGTGGTTGTCTTAAAACTTTGGCTACTAAACCATCTGGAGTCAAAACCAGCGACAAATAGTTGCAAGATTAACTCATTGAACCTTTCTACGTACGGAAAAGCAGGCTCTAGTTTTAAAGCACTAGGGAATTTATATAAATCCGATAATCTCATCCACTGCTCTCCATGGTTTCATCTTATTTCCTAAATATTCATATCACATGATTCTTTCAACAAAATACACGATACATTTCTGTGATCAGCTAAAACCCGTAAACATTCTATTGCTGGTAGCATAATTGACTTGTTGACTAACTTAGCAATTTCACGGTCTCCTATATTTAATAGTAAAGTATTTAAACCTTTACCAACAATTACTGGAGTTATATTTGAATTGATCAGATCTTGCAATGTTGTAATTTCTACCTCCTTCTGGGACTCTAAATGAGCAGCTGTTAATTCTTGGTAAATCCACGATGAATAAACTGTGCAAGCCAGAAAGGTACACACCAAAACCATTATTTCTTTTAGCTTCTCAGGTGGTTTAGGAACGGTTGATCCAAGAATTAATTAAACTACATGCATCAAGCGCCAGTGCGAGATATGACCCAAGTTGAGATAACCAGAAAAGGATTACGGTTCCTGATTTGATGAAATTTATTCCAAGTCTCATAAAGGAAGGGTTGATGAGTAAAATGGGTACCTGGATGCAGTATTCGGTGTAATCAGTCATTTCAGTCCATTTAAGTATGTTCAGTTCTTGAGGTTCAAGCATAATGGACTGAATTCCTATGAATCGGATATCGTTGTGTGTTAAATGATGGATAATACCAGTAGTTTTTTTTTCGTTTTTGGTGGTTCCAAATTTATTCTGCTTCATTGGTATTTTAATTTCAAAGTTCATCACCTGTAATAATGCTGTAGTGAGTTCCGTTGCTACTCCTTTGAATTTGACATTGTGGCCAGTGAGATTTTTCACCACGTACGCAAGATATGGAATAGCATAGAAGCCTACCTTCATTTCGTAGCCTTTTAAGTCTACAAGTTTTCTTAAAAGTAGTTTGGTTTTGGATGAAAATCTGTTCTTGTTGTAGTTTTCAGTGAACGGATTCCAGTAATGCAAGGTGTCATTTTGTACAGCTTTTCGATCTGCTACCTGGTTCAGAACATTCTCAGTGATGATCTTTAGAATGTTAACATCTAAAAATTTTGCAGACCACATTTCTTTGAGCAGGCTTTTGTAATCTGATTCTTTGTCGGTTAAGTGGAGAATGAGACACGTTGGTCGTATTCTGGCTTTTGAGATTTGAGGGACAAAACTTATCATTTCAGTTAGGTTTGGTCTGACTAGTGGTGTCTCTTCAGCGTTTTAAGATTCTTTAATAAGCAGAAATAATGCTGTTTGCCTGGGATTTTTAAATACTTCAAGTTCTCTCAAATTCTGATTTTTCGCTTTAGTTGTGTTTTGACAATGTCTAACACACAATGGAGTATATTTTTTAGAGAAACACACATTCCTATCAGAATATAGATTAGAATAGATTTCTTCATTGCTGACGTACCTTCAAGGCAGTAATAAGACTTTGACTGAAAAATCACATTTATATACAATTTTTGTTAGTTATAAACAGTTTCAAGAAATCATGGAAATCCTTTAATTTAATGAATTCATTTAAGATAGCGACTTGATAATCTGCTAGTCTATACCAGCACTAAATTTTCCACAACCTGTGGTATTTTAATTTGTTGTTTGCATATCACTAAGGTAACATCGATTTTTTGAGTTCTTTTCGTCATTAAACAAATAGAAGGATAAAGGTTCAGTTATTTTTGACACTAAGGAAATTTGATATTCTAGATTATATCTAGATATTGATTATAAGGTGTACGTAAATATGGCAAAGCATAAAGAACACGGTCAGAACATGCAGTTATGAAATTTGAACCATAGTGGATACAAATATTTAAAGAGATTTTCAATGCCCTTCAATTTTTAATCAACAAAAGGTTATTCTCGTGCTTAGTGGTGACCGATATCCACAAGTATACATATACTTCTTTATAACTGAAGTATTATTTCTGTGTAATCAGGTACAAGCAAGAAAAATCTTGTATCTATCTGTGTGTGTGTAAGTTTGACTGAAAAAAGAGGGTATTTATTGTGTGTGAAGGGTGTGAAGGTAGTTCGTATTATGTTGAAGAGTGATGTTTGTAACTGCGGGGGTAAGGGATCGTTAAGACTTATTGTTGTATGTCTTTGAAGGCAAGTGTTTGTATTGAGAGAGAAGGTTAGTATACTCGTATATGATTCAATATGTTGGAATTTATTGTTATGTGGGAGGGTCAGGACGTTAGTATGGTGTTAGAATCGTCGTAGGGAGGTGCGGATGTGTAACAAATGGATGAATAAGTACAAGTCTCAGTAGGAAAACATGAACAATACATAAATCTAGTCCCTTCATAACTTGTTAAGGTATGATTGATTGTTAATGTATTATGAGTAGGTGAGTATGTGTGTAACATCGCCCAATCAATTACTTTAACTTTTTCAGCCGCAAATACATTTTAAATATTGTCTTTTAGAGGTTACTCAAATATTTTCAATATCTGTGCTCAAATTATCTGTGTTCCTGTGTAGGTGAATAAGTGTAAGCCATATTAGGAAAAATCTAGGAGAGCCATCGAGAATTTGTTCGTTTTTAAAAAAGTCAGAACTCTTTTTCATACAATTAGCTAAACAAGACAAATTCTAATAGAAGGAAGTGTTTTGAGTTTCAATCGTGTACAAAACTATGAATATTGCCGACATTTCGTGAACATTGCAGTTTAATTCTTCAGGACTTCAGATTAGCCCTGAAGAAATGAACTGCGATGTTTACGAAACGACGATAAGATTCGTAGTTTTGCACACGATTCAAACCCGGAACACTTCCTTTTATTGTAATGATCCATCGTAAAAGTATTAAACCTATTATTAGGAAGAATTTTCTCGAGCTGGTTTTGTTTTCGACGAATCTAATATACAAGTTTTATATGCTACAATGTCCGTTACATCGTTGCATTTGTGTTTTGAAAAAATCCACTAACAAAACAGGTATGGATATTAAGTTTATCTTTTGTTTTTGAACCGAAACAAGTGACAAAGAAAAATGTCAATTTAGACGCTTTAAACAATAGCCCACGTATATTTTGTCTAGTATGACTTACAGAGGTCCTATACCCTGCTTTATCTGCAATACAGCTTTGATATAATGTGTCATTGTGCGACTAATTGATGATTAAAATGTTCTTAAAGAAGTAGTCGTTGAAATGATACGAGGTAAAGCTGTCAAACATCCAGCTAATATAGATTCAGAGACCCGAATTTGCAAAAACTGTAACATAACTATACATGTTGAACTAGAAGTGCTAAAAAATGATCCACAATGTTTTCTGCTCAATGTTTTCAATCCTCTGCTCAAACTTGTCTTGGGTGCAATGATCGCAATAAAATACACAGAGTAGCACTGCAATGTAAAATCGATAGCTTTGTTACGAGATACATCTATGTTCTAAAGAAGTATGTATGTTGTAATCGTCATTTAGATGAGAGAGTTTTTCTGCTAGAAGGGATACTTAACGGTTTGACGTACGTCAATCGATCCTATATCTTGTAAGGCCAAGCAATTCAACGAAATTTTGAAATAGGTATAGACCTAAATTCAATAGTGGGTAACTCTACGCTTCTCTGTTTTAATCTATATGTTAAATCGTCCTACAATGATTACAACAATAAGAAAGCAACATGAAAATTCATATCCTGTTGAGAATATAAAAAGTAGTTGCTAACGTGATTTCACATTAGTACTTCCTTGTTTCTCTTGCAGATTCTAATTTTCTGTATTTGTACGAAGAAGTCGGCTCTAATTCTGAATGCTTCTATCATATTATGCTTTCAACATGATACAGAAAACGTTTCTGTAATCAGCTAACATCTGTAAACATTCTGGTACTGGTAACGTAATCGACTTGTTAAGTTACTTGGTATTTTTAAAGTCTTTTATATTTAATAGTAATATATTCAAACTTCCATCAATCGGTATTGGGGTTAGGCTAAAACTGACCAGATCTTCGAGTGTTGCTATATGCACTTTCTTCTATGAAACCAGACCAGCGGCTGTTAATTTTTCGTAAATCCATAACAAATAAATTATGCAAGCCAGAAAAATACACACTAAAAATATTTCTTCTTACAGCTTCTCAGGTAATTCTGAAACGGGTGATCTAAAAATTAATTGAACTACATGCATTAAGCGCCAATGCTTGATACTGAACATTAGCAATGGAGAAATTATCCAAGTTCAGATTCGAAGACAGAAGATTACCGTAAAAAAGTAGTTAAGGTAAAAGTAAAAGTAGTTAAAGTAAGTTAAAGTAAAGCTTTGATGAAATTTTTTCCAAGTCTCATAAAGCAAAGGTTAATCAGTTGAATTATTACCTGGACTCAGTATTTGGTGTAACATGTTATTTCAGTACGGTCAAGAATATTGATTTATCGAGGTTCGAGCATAATAGATTAAGTTGCTATGAACGAAATTTCGTTTTTGCTAATGGACGTGATATACCAGTAGTTTCTTTTTTGTCGTTGCTGGTAAATCTTTAACAAACAAACAAAATTAATTTTAAACAAGGTATGTAGTTTAAATTTTACCCATGTTGTTGAATTTATAACTTTTAGTTTTCAACCAAAAAGGATACTTTCTTAACGAAAAATATAATAGTTGATATTCCAAACAAAAAGGATTTTAATTTTCAACGGAGCATTTGAATTTAATTAAAAATCATAAAATTAAAACAAATAGAGATGAATTTTCAACAAGAAAGAGGAATTTGCAAATAAAAAAATTAGTTTTCAACAAATTAGATCATACCTCAACCAAGGAGTTAAATTTTCAACATAGAAGATCAATACTTAACAAGAAATAAATTAATTGACATTTCCACTAAACAAGATGTTAAATTTTAATAAAAAACAGTTTTATTCTGCAGTTAAATCTCTAATATTCGAAATAAATTGTGAGCAAATTAGTTTAAATTCCAACTTAGCAGATTATTTTTTGACAAAGGAAGATTACTTTTTAAGATAATAGTTAAATTTTCAACACAATGATTAAAATTTTAACCAAATAGTAAAATTTGTAAGCAAAAAAAGGTTAATTCTAAACCAAGAATATGTAATCAGCCGATAATTCTGGTTGATATTACACAAGGTATTATTATAACTACCATTCTATTTTTTGAAGAAAATCATCTATTCTGTTATTGAACATATGTACAATATTGTTTATGTAAAGTCACACGTGTAGAACAACGCAAGTATGATTGAAAAAGAACCAATTTCAAATCAAGACAAACATATTTATAACATACGGACTCACATCTAGTAGCAATATATTTTTTAGTTTGCTTATTCTGAGGCGTCCGTTAAGGGTTACAAAGTATAAATGGGGTATGAAAACAACTTGATCTTTATAATCATTTTTTTACAACGTTACAATTTAGAATAATTTATCATCTAGTTTGGCAGAAAATCTTTAAATAATAATGATAACAAATAAGATTTAAATATTTTCACACATTTACAGGGCTTCCGCAGTCAAATTCAGAAGAGTTAAAAGAAGTTTAAATAACATTAAGCAAATTCATAAGAATCTAGGAGAATTGGCAAAAATGTTTGAAATCAGACAAAATTTGTTCAAATTCAGATTGATAGGAGTGAATAAATCTTGCGGACTATGATTATGAGAAAATTCATAAGAATTCAGGGTGATCTTGAAATACATTAGGATGAAATACAACGATTAGAACTCTAAAAAAGATGCACTGAATTTATTAGCCTTTGAGGAAATTTCAAAAAATTAAGCGAAAATTTAAAAGAATTTATAAGAATTAAACTTAATTCAGAAAGAGGTATGAACCTCAAATTAATAGTAATTATGCTTTAATTTCTCCGTTGCAATTCATTAAAAATAGTGAATGATGTGATATATTCATTTCAAAACGCGATTTAAACAAATACCGTAATTAAAAGTAACTTTAGAGTCTGCTAGACAGCCCTGCTGATTTATCATCACTTGGGATGATCAAAGGTCCGGACGGTTTATTCAGAACTTAAATCGTTCTGCAATTATTTCAAAAATAAAAACGCAACATGAAAATCCATATCCTATCAAGACAACAAAAAGTAGTTGCCAACATCAATTCAAATTGGTACTTCCTTGTTTCACTGGCAGGTTCCGATTTCCTGTTTCTGTCTTGATACTTAAGTTACTGTACCATTTAGAGTTGAAACCAGCGGCAAACAGTTGCAATATTAACTCATTAAACCTTTCCACATACGAAGAAGCAAGCTCTAATTTTAGAGAACTGTGGGATTTATATAAATCCAAAGATCTCATCAACTGCTGTCCATGGTTTCCTCTTATTTTCTGAATGTTCATATCACATGGTGCTCTTTCCAAATACACGATACATTTCTGTGCTCAACTAGCATCTGTAAAGATTCATGTTCTGGTAACATAATTGACTTGTTCACTAACTTGGCAATGTCACGGTCTCCTATATTCAATAGCAAAGTATTTAAACCTTTAACAACTATTACTGGAGTATATTTACTTCATCAGATTTGGCAGTGTTGCTATTTTTACCTCCTTTTGGAAGTCTAGATGAGTAGCTGTGCGTACCGAAACAATTCTTTCTTTTAGCTTCTCAGGTGGTTCAGGAACGAGTGATCTGAGAATTGATTGAACTATCCCCAATCAAAATATTTGGTCTTGAGTTTGTCTTGAGTGTCTTTGATGTGTCTTCAAGACCATAATGTCTTGTTTCGTCTTACAAGCTAGACATTGGAGATATATGTACAGACTTGTCTTACATGTATGGCTGTATCTGTGTTAAAACAGGAAATAATAATAATATAAACATTCTGTATAATTTAAAGCGGATTAATGATGACCCTTAAGGCCTTAGGATCCTTTTGGCTTGCTTTCAAGTTATAATCTTTCAGGCACTTTCAAAAACAAATAATTTTTTCTCCAAGATGTAAATTTTTGTCCTAAGATATCAAAAGTGGTTTGGTTTCTTCTCACAAGATAGACAAAAATTATTACTTAAAATTGTCTTGGATTAGTATCCAACCAAGTCAAAACCAAAACGAAATATTTTTACTTGGGATATGCATGAAGCACCAATGATTGACACTAAACTTCAGCGATCGAGGAATGACTAAAGTCAAGATTAACAGAAAGAAGATTAAGGTTTCTGCTTTGATGAAATTCTTTCCAAGTCTTATCAAGGAAGGGTTCATAAGTAAAACTGGTACCTGGATACAGTATTTATTGTAACAAGTTATTTCAGTTTGTTCAAGAATATTCAGCTTTCGAGGTTCAAGCTAAATGGATTAATTTCCTATGAACCGGATTTTGTTGTGCGTTAGTTAACGAAAAATACCAGTAGTTTTTCCTTTTTCGTTGTTGTAGATTCCTAGTCCCTCCTGATTCATTGGTATTTTAATTTTAAAGTTCATTGCATATGATAAAGCTGTAGTGAGTTGCGGATCTGCTCCTTTAATTTTGACAGTAAGGCCTGTGAGATTTTTCACCACGTACAAGAGATATGGAATAGCATAGAAGCCTACCTTCATTTCGTAGCCTTTTAGGTCCACAAGTTTTTTTGGAAATAGTTTAGTATTTGATGAAAATCTCCTCTTGTTGCAGCTTTTAGTAAACGGATTCCAGTAATGCAAGTTTGCATTTTGTACAGCTTTTCGAGGTGCTAGCTGGTTTTCAACATTTTTGATGATGATTTTTAGAATTGTAACATCCAAAAAAATTGCAGACCACATCTTTTTAAGCAGGCTCTCTCTTAATGGAATTCTGCGTCTGTCAAATACAGAATGAGACACTTTGGTCGTATTCTGGCTCCTGAGAGTCTGACAAAACTCATCATTTCGGCTAGATTTGATCTGACGGGTGATGTCTCTTTAGCCTTTTGAGATTTTTTGATCAGCAGAAATAATGTTGTTTGCCTAGGATTTATAAATACAGCAAGTTCTCTCAGATTCTGATTTTTCGCGTCAGTTGTGTTTTGACAATGTCTGACACACAATGCTGTTGTTTTTATAAATCGTGCAAATACATTGTCAATTTTATTTGTAAATTTTTGTTCAGTTGATACCATCATCTGGTATGGTTGAATTTTCTTGGAAATGAGTTCCGATAAATGAATTATGCAATTTTTCTTTTTTGTATTTGTGAGACGAACATACATTCCTAGCAGAAGAGAGATTAAGATAGACATCTTCATTAGTACCGCACTATTAAAAAAGTAAAAAGCTTTAAGAAAAACCTATTCATATAAAGTTGTTTTTATCATGAAATTTGTTCAGAAATCATTGAAATTTTTCAATTGAACAACATCAGTCAACAAATATGCTTGAAAATCCATTGTTCAATACCGGTACTAAGTTTTTCACAGACTGTGGTATTTTGATTTGCAGGTTACATATCACCAAGGCGACATCGATTTTTTAGTCCTGATTGTCACGAACCAAAC
>JAUELO010000273.1:5626135-5640908 GCA_032357855.1 Amphibolips quercusostensackenii | reverse complement strand
AAGATTAATTTTTTTAACTACCAATTTAATCACTCCATTTCAGCTGAGAAGTCATCGTTTTGGTTCAAAAATCACCTTTTTGGTTGAAAGTTCAACTGTTTTGTAGAAAATTCATCTTTGACTTGAAAATTTAAGAATGAGTTAGAAAACTAAACTTTTTGGTTAAAAATTAACTTATTCATAGAAAATTCATATTATAGCAAAAAATTTAACTATTTGATTAAAAATGAAACTGTTTATTTGAAAATTAATTTAATTGGTATAAAATTAACTCTTTTCTTTGAAAATCATATTTTTAGGTTGAAAAAAGTTTTTTAGGGGGTAAAAATTTTTTTTTTTTGAAAATTTAATTATTCTTTTTTTGGTTGAAAATTTATCTTTCTTGAGCTAGAAAAAAATCTTCTTTGTTTAAAATTTATCTGTTTTGTAGAAAATTTGTCTTTTTGCTTTGGAAATGCAAGGATTAGTTGAAAAACTATACTATTTGGTTTAAAAGAAACTTTTTTCATAGATAATTCATATTGGTGATAGGAAATACAAATATTTAGTTGAAAATAAGACTTTTTATTAAAAATTCAACTATTTTATAGAAAATAGACTTTTTTGGAAAATCCTATCTTTGGGTTAAAAATTCATATTTTTGTGGGAAAATTCAAATTTTTGGTAGAAAATAAAACTATTTAGTTAGAAATAAAACTATTCATTTTAAAATTTAAGTTTTTTTAGAAATTCGAATTTTTTTATTCAAAAATTATATTTTCAGTTTGAAAAACGAATTGCTTTGTAGGTAAGTCGTCTTTTTGGCTTCAAAATTTAACAATTTGGTTACAAATTTAACGATTTGGTTGAAAATTCACGTATTGTGTTGAAATTTATTTATTTTTTTGTTGTAAAAATTTATTTTTCTACATAAAAATTTAATTATTTCATTTCTGGCTGCTAAACCTTTCTGGATGATAAAAAAACTTTTCTTTTAAAAATTTATCTGCTTTGTAGAAAATTTGTCTTTTTGGCTTAAAAATTTGAAAATTTGTTGAAAAACTAAACTAATTGGATGAAAATAAACTTTGCCGTAGAAAATTTATATTAGTGATAAAAAATTACACTATTTGTCTAAAACTACAACTATCAATTAAAAAATTTAACTATTTGGTAGAAAATTAACTTCTTTCTTTGAAAATCTTATTTTTGGGTTAAAAATTCACGCATTTTTTGAAATATTCTTCTTTTTTGAGTAAAAATTGATTTTTTTATGTAAGAATTTAATTATTCCATTTTTAGATGAAATTCATCTTTCTGGTATGAGAATCTACTTTTTGATTAAAACTTCAACTATTTTGTAAAAAATTTTTTTTTTGGCTCGAAAAATTTAAAAATTAGTAGAAAAACTAAACTATTTGGTATAAAATCAACTTTTTTGCTTAAAAATAATATTTTCGGTTTGAAAATTCAACAGTTTTGTATATAGTTCGACCTGTTTTTTTTTTAATTTAACAATTTGATTGACAATTCACTTATTCTGTTTAGAATTTATTTTTTTTTTGGAAGGGCGAATTAAAATTAATTTTTCATCTAAAAAATTAATTATTTCATTTTTGGCTAAAAGACATCTTTCTCGGTTAAAATTTCATCTTTTTGAATTAAAAAATAAACTTGTGTGGTTGAAATTCATATTTTCACTGAAAATGAAATTATTTTAGTAGAAAAATCAACTATTTGGTCGAAAATGAACTTTTTGTTTTAAAATAATATTTTCGGGTTGAAAAATCTTTTTGCTCCAAGTAAAATTTTTGTTTATAAGTCAAAAATTTTATTATTCTATTTTTGGTTAAAAATTCATCTTTTTGGATCAAAAAAAAAATTTTGGTTAAAAATTCATCTGCTTTGCAGAAAGATTGTCTTTTTTTCTTGATAATTAGAGCATTTTACATAAAAAGAATACTATTTTGCTGAAAATTAACTTTTTTCTTTAAAAATCATATTTTTGGGTTGAAAATTCGACCACCTTGTAGTTAATTCGTTTTTTTGGCTTTAAATTTAACAATCTGCCTCAAAATTTACGTATTTTGTAGAAATAATTTTTTTTCCTTTGATAAAAATGAATTTTTTTAACTTAAAATTCAACTATTTCATTTTTGGTTAAAAATTTATCTTTCTTTGTCGAAAATCAAATTTTGTGTTAGAAATTAAACTGGTTTGCTAACAAAATAGTCTCTTTTTAGGTGAAAAATCAAGAATTTTATAAAAAAAGCTAATTATTTGGTTAAGAATAAACTTTTTTGCAAGAAATCTAACTATTTTGGTAAAAAATTCAAATATTTGGTTAAGAATAAAATTATTTATTTAAAAATTTAACTTTCTAGTAGAGAGTTAACTTTAAAAAAAATCATATTTTCGTTTGAAAAATCAACTGATTTGTAGACAATTTGTCTTTTTTAGCTTTAAAATTAAAAAATTTGGTTTAAATTGCACGCATTTTCCAGAGAATTCTTTCTTTTTTGGGTGATAACTAATTTTTTCATCTAGAAGTCTGATTATTTCATTTTTATTCCAAAATTCATCTTTCTGGATTAAAAATAAACTTTTTTGTTAAAAATTTAATTGTTTTCATAAAAAGTCTTTTTAGATTGAAAAATTAAGAATTTTGTGAAAAATAAGACTATTAAGTTAAAAATAAACTTTTCTGTCTGAAAATTTTTAATTTTTGGGTAAAAAAGCTACTTATTTAAAAATTTTACTATTTGGTAGAAAATTAACCTTTTTGTTTACAAGTGAAATTTTTCTAGATAAAATTCAACGGCCTTGTAGGTAAATTGTCCTTTTGGTTTGAAAATTCAACAATTTAATTGAAAATTTACGTACTTTTTTAAAAAGTCTTTTTTGAGGGTAAAAATTAATTTTATAATCTGAAAATTTAATTATTCCACTTTTGGTTCGCAAATTTTTTTTCTGATATGAAAGTGAACTTTTTTGTCGGCAATTTATATTTTTAGCAAAAAATTTAACTATTTTGGTAAAAATTCAACTATTTGATTGAAAATAAAAATATTTATATAAAACTTGACCATTTAGTAAAAAATAAAATATTAAGTTCAATAAATATATGTAATCTTTCCAGCTTACCAATTTAACAATTTGGTTACAAATTTATGTATTTTTTAAAAATTTTTTATCGTAAGAATTAATTTTTTCATATAAAAATTTCATTACTTCATTTTTGATTAAAAAATTGTCTTCCTTGGTCAAAAGTGAACTTTTTGGTTAAAACCTCAACTGTTTTGTAAAAAAAAATTTTTTATTAAAAATTCCAGAATTTAATGAAAAACTAAACTATTTGGCTGAAAATAAACTTTTTTGTTGGGAATTTATATTATTAATAGAAAATTCAATTGTTTGGTTGAAAATAAAACTATTTATTTGCAAATTTAACTATTTATTAAAAAAGTACATTTTTTGTTTAAAAATCATATTTTCGGGTTGAAAATTCACGCATTTTGTCAATAAATTTTTTTTGGGTATAAATTAATTTTGTTATCTAAAAATTTTATTGTTTCATTTTTGGTTAAAAATTCATTTTTCTGGTTCGAAAATCAACTTTTTTTCTTTAGAATTTAAATGTTTTGCTGAAAATTAGTCTTATTGTCCTGAAAATTAGAAAATTAGTTGAAAATCTAATCTATTTGGGTGAAAATAAACTTTTTCGTAGAAAGTTCATATTGGTGATAAAAAATTAAACTATTTGGTTAAAAATAAAACTATCTAATTGAAAATTAAAGTTTTTGGAGAAAAATCAACATTTTGTTTAAAAATCATATTTTTGTGTTGAAAATTCTTCTTTTTTTGTGCAAAAATTTTTTTTTATCTAAAAATTCAATTATCATATTTTTGACAGAAAATTTATCTCTCTGGATCGGAAAAAAAAATTTGGTGAAAATTTAACTACTTTTTAGATCTTTTTTTTCGCTTCAAAATTCAACTAGACGCTTAAAAATTCACCTACTGTGTTAAAAATTCTTGTTATTTTCTGGTAAAAATTTAATTATTCCACTTTAAGTTACAAATCCTTTTTTTTGTGTCAAAAATCAACTTTTTTGTTAAAAATTCAACTGTTTTGCTAAAAATTTGTCGTTTTAGCATTAAAAATCAAGAATTTGGTGAAAAATAAACTTTTCTTGTAGAAAATTTAACTCTTTGGTTGGAAATAAAGCTGCTCATTTGAAAATTTAACTATTTGGTAGAAAATTAACTTTTTCATTTACAAATTATTTTTTTTTCGGATAAAAATTTAACTTTTTTATTTAACACTTTTGTAGATAATTCCTCTTGTTGGTTTCCAAATTCAACTCTTTAGTTACAAATAAAACTATTACTTGCAAATCTAAACTATTTGATAGAAAATTTATTAAATTAGTATTTTGTTAAACAATCTTTATTTTTAGGGTAAAAAATAATTTCTTCATTTACAAATTTAATGATTTCATTTTTGATAAAAAATTAATTTTTTTCGGTTTGAAAATAACCTTTTTGGTATAAATTTATCTGTTTGGAATAAAATTTTTATTTTTAGCTTAAAAATTGAAAAATTTGTTGAAAAGCTACAGTATTTGATAAAAAATTTACTTTTTTGTTAAAAAATCATATTTCCGATTTAAAAGTTTAACAGTTTTGTAGATAGCTCCGTCTTGTTCGTTCCAAAATTCGACAAGTTTGTTGAAATTTTACTTATTTTGTTCAACATTCTTTTTTTTGCGTAAAAATTAATTTTCTTTGTTTAAAAATTTATTTATTCCATGCCAAGTTGAACATTCATCTTTCTGGATCGAAAATTAGCATATTCGTTGAAAATTTAATTGTTTTGTAGAAAATTTGCCTTTTAGTCTTGAAAATTTAACTAATGGGTTAAAAGTTGAACTATTTTGTTGAAAATTCATGTATTTTTGCCAAAAAAAATTTTTTTGCGTAAAAATTAATTTTTTGTCTAAAAATGTAATTATTCCATTTTTGGTTAAAAATTCTTTTTTCTGGGTCGATATTCTCAAAAACTCAACTGTTTTGTAAAAAAAATTGTGTTTGTGGCTAAAAAATTCAAGAATTTGTTAAAAATAATTCATGTATTATGTCTACAATTCTTTTTTCTCAAAAAAAATTATTTCTCCTCTCTGAAAATTTATTTATTCCATTATTTGTTGAAAATTTATCTTTTTGGATCAAAAATTAACGTTATTGTTGAACATTCAACTGTTTTGTAGAAAATTTGTTTTTGTTGCTTAAAAATTTAACTAATGGGTGACAAGTTAAACTATTTTGTTGAAAATTTATGTATTTTGTTTAACAATTTTTTTTTTTCGAAAAAATTAATTTTTTTGTCTAAAAATGTAATGATTTTATTTTTTGTTGAAAATTCATCTTTCTGGGTCGATATTCTTGAAAATTTAACTCTTTTGTAGAAAAATTGTTTTTGTGGCTTGAAAATTTAAGAATATTTTTAAAACAATTCATGTATTATGTCGAAAATTCTTTTTCCTTGGAAAAAATTAATTTTTTTATCTTAAAATTCATTCATTTCATTTCCGGTTAAGAATTTATCTTTCTGGATAGAAAATTAACGTTATTGTTGAAAATTCAACTGTTTTGTAGAAAATTTGTTTTTGTTGCTTAAAAATAACAAATGGGTTACAAGTTTCACTATTTTATTAAATATTCACGTATTTTGTACAAAATTATTTTTCTTGCGTAAAAACTAATTTTTTATTTAAAAATTTATTTATTCTATTTTTGGTTGAAAATTCATTTTTCTGGGTCAAAAATCAACTTTTTTTTAAAAATTCAACTGTTTTGTAAAAAAATTGTATTTCTGGCTTGAAAATTAAGAATTTATCAAAAACAATTCATGTATTATGTCAAAAATTCTTTTTTCTTTTAAAAAATTGATTCTTAAATCTGAAAATTTACATATTCCATTTCCGATTAATAATTCATCTTTCTGCATCGAAAATTAACGTTATTGTTGAAGATTCAACTGCTTTGTAAAAAATTTGTTTTTGTTGCTTGAAAATTTAAGAAATGGGTTACAAGTTCAACTATTTTTTTGAACATTCACGTATTTTGTACAAAAATTTTTTTTCGTAAAAATTAATTTTTTTATTTAAAAATGTAATTATTCCATTTTTGGTTGACAGTTCGTCTTTTTGGATAAAAAATGCAACTATTTTGTTAAAAATGAAAATAAAAATAAGAATTTAATTACCAAATGTAAAAAAACTTAAATTTTTAATAAGGGGGATTTGAGAGTTGAAATTGTGCCAACACTGGTAACATAGTTTATTATTTGTTTTACTGGTCCCTAAGATAGGGTAAGTCGCAGATTAAAAGCTCGCTTTTTTTCGAATATTGAAACGATTTTTTTTAATTTGGAGAGTTGGCAAGTAATCATGTTACGTAGAAGTGGAAATACAGGTGCACGGGAAAGTACATATGATGGTAATAAAATGAATAACGAAGGAACGGACGGCCTCGTAAAAACAGATTCCGGGCCATCTGCAAATGGTAGTGGAAGAAGGAACTAGGGGGTCATCAAGGTTCAATGTACTCGAAAGTTGAAGCTTTCCCGACTCATCGGCATTCGAGACTCGCGATATTGTCTATTAACGAAATTTCTAATTCCAATTTATGATAATGAACGGCCCGGCAGAGATTACAAACGTGCCAGCGGCAAACCCGTTTGTTTCATATTTCTTCGCAGTTTTCACGTCATCGTCACTATCGCATCGATTGCTTCTGGCTTCAGAATCGCCTTTTAGGGGCCTCACCAGAAACTATACATTAACCATTTTTTTCTTACTCCCCCCCCTCCCTAGACCGTCACCATCATTGATAAAGGAAAGTTTGTTTTAACCCCACAACCCCCCTCCATAGAAATTGAAGTATCTGTTGACTTCGGTAATTAAACTTCATTTTCAGTTTTAACAAAATATTTGAATTTTTAACTAAAAAATATTATTTTTCTACCATAAGAAATAAATTTTCAATAAATAAAATTAATTTTTAGGCAAATAGTTAAACTTTTGTGCAGAATAGGCAAATTTTCAACAAAAACATGAATTTTTAATCAAATCGGTTAATTTTCAAGCCAAATAGAAAAATTTTGTGGAAGACAGTTAAATTTAATGAAAGTTTATTTTTGATCCAGGAACAGGAATAATGAGACAAGGAATATGACATTTTCATAAGAAACGAAATAATTCAATTTTTTGATGAAAAAATTAATTTTTACCTCACAAAAAAAAAATTTTGAACAAAATAAGTGAATTGTCAATTATTTTACCAAATAGTTTAGTTTCCCAACAAATTTTTGAATTTTCAAGCCAAAAAGACAAATTTTTTACAAAACGGTTAAATTTTGAACCAAAAAGTTGATTTATATACCCGAAAGATAAATTTTCAACAAAAAATGAATTAATTAAATTTTTTGATAAAAACATTAATTTTTACTCAACAACAAAAAATATTAAATAAAATACGTGAATTTTCAACCCAAAAATATAAGTTTTAAATAAAAAAAGTTTTTTTTCAGACAGATACATTAGTTTTTCAACAAATTCTTACATTTGCAAATTTTCTACAAAACAGATAAATTTTTAACAAAAAAACATTGACTTTCGATCCAAAAAAAAGAATTTTCGCCCAACAATGAAATAATTACTTTTTTAGATAAAAAAATTAATTTTTACCCCTAAAACTAAGAAAAAAAAATTTTATCTGAAAATATGATTTTTAAACAAAACAGTTGAATTTCTGTCAAAAAGTTTAATTTTCTAATAATTGGGTCTTATTTAAAACCAAATAGTTGAATTTTCTACTAAACAGTGTAATTTTCCGCAGAAAATATGAATTTTCAAACCAAGAATGGAATAATTGAATTTTTAAGCGCAAAAGTTATTTTTCACCAAAAAAAAAGAAGTTTTAATAAAATACGTGAATTTTTCAGCAAATTGTGCAATTTCGTAACTAAGAAGACAAATAATTATCTACAAAGTAGTTAAGTTTTTGACCAAAAAATATAATTTTTTAACATAAAAGTTGGTTTTTTGACAAAAAGTTATATTATCCACCAAAAATATGAATTTTTAAACAAAAATAAAATAATTTAATTTTTAGATAAGGAAATCAATCCCGCTCACAAAAAAAGACTTTTTAACAAAATACGTAAATTTTCAAATATATTGTTGACTTCCACAAAGCAGTTTAATCAATAGCAAAAATTAATTTTTACCCAAAAACAAAGAATTTCGATCAAAATACGTGAATTTTCAACCCGAAAATATGATTTCAAAATAAAAAAGGGTAATTTTATACTAAAAAGTTAAATTTTCTACAAAATAGTATGATTTTCTACCAAATTTTTTATTTCTCAATCACTAAAATGAATTTCTTAAGAAAAAAGTTTATTTTTAACCAACTAGTTTCGTCTTTTAACTAATTCTCAAATTTTCAAGCCAAAAAGACAAATTTTCTAAAAAGGCATAATGAATTTTCAACAAATTATTTTTTCCTTGGATCCATAAAGATGAATTTTTAACCAAAAATATAATAATTAAATTTTTGGATAAGAAAATCATTTTCACCAAAAAAAAAATTCTCAACACGAAAATATGATTTTTAACCGAAAAATTTAATTTTCTAACACATAGTTAAATTTTTAAATAAATAGTTGTATTTTCAAACAAACAGTTAGATTTTCTATCAATAATACAAATTTTTAACAAAAAAGTTGATTTTCAACCAAATAATTGAGTTTTTGCTCAAATTCTTGAATTTTCTACCAAAATAGTTGAATTTTTTGCCGACAATAAGCATTTTCAACAAAAAAGTACAATTTCGTCCCAGAAAGATAAATTTTTAAACCAAAAATTGAAATAATTAAATTATCACCAAAAAAGTTTATTTTTGATCCAAAAAGATAAATTTTCAACCAAGAGAAATCTACAAAACTGTTAAACTTTAAAATCAAAAATATGATTTTTTAACAGAAAAGTTAATTTTCTACCGAATAGTTTAGTTTTTCGAAAAATTCTTGAATTTTCAAACCAAAAAGACAAATTTTTTACAAAGCAGTTAAATTTTCAATCAAAAAGTTTATTTTATTAATAATTAAATTAAAATTAATATATTAATTAATATTATTATTAGTATTATTATTCAACAAAATACGAGATTTTTTAACCCAAAAATATTTTTCTTTCAAGCAAAATAAAGTTAATTTTCTGTCAAATAGTTAAATATTTAATTTTTAGTTGTATTGCTGGACAAGTAGTGGAATTTTCTATCACTTTCCTGAATTTTCTACAAACAAGTTTATTTTTAACCAATTAGTTTAGTTTTTAACAAATTCTTGAATCTTCAAGCCAAAAAGACAAATTTCCTACGAGACATATTAATTTTTAACAAAAAAGTTTTTTACGATATAGTAAGATAAATTTCTAACAAAAAATGGATTTATTGAATTTTCAGATAAAAAAATTAATTTTCACGCAAAAAAAGAATTTTTAACAAAATACATGTACATTTAGTAAAATTGGTGAATTTTAAAGCCAAAAGACGAATTATCTACAAAGTAATTGAATTTTTAACCTAAAAATATGATTTTTAAATAAAAAATGTTGATTTTCTACAAAAAAGTTATATTTTCAAATAAATAGTTTTATTATTAATCAGACAGTTGAATTTTCCACCAAGAAAGTTGAATTTTCTGCCAAAACTATAAATTTTCAATAAAAAAGTTGATTATTGATCCAGAAACATGAATTTTTAACCAAAAATAGAATAATTGAATTTTTCGATAAAAAAATTAAATAAGCCCCACCCAAAAAAAGACTTTTCGACAAAATACGTAAATTTCCAACCAAATCGTTGAATTTTCAAGCAAAAAAGACAAATGTTCTACAAAACAGTTACATTTTCAACAAAGAATTTTATTTTCAACCTAGAAAGAGGAATTTCCATCCAAGAAAAATGACTTTTCAACCAAAAATGAAATAACTAATTTTTTAGGTCAAAAAATCAATTTTGACTCCACCACAAAAAAAAAAGAATTTTCAACACAATAAGTTTAATTTTTCACGAAAGTCTTAATTTCCTAAGATGAATAAAAAACAAATTTTTAGCAAAACAGTTAAACGTTTAAGTTTATTTTAGACCGAGAAATATGAGTTTTCAACCAAAAATGGAATAATTGAATTTTCAAATTAAAAAATTAATTTTTACCAAAAAAAAAATAATTTTTAACAAAATATGTGAATTTTCATCATGTTGCATTTTGAAGCAAAAGATGTTAATTTTCAACCAAAAAATGTGATTTTCAAACAAAAAAGTCTATTTTCTACCAAATAGTTAGATTTTCTAATAAATAATTTCATTTTTAATTGAATTTTTGAATTTTTTATCACCAATATGAATTTTCTATTAAAAAAGTTTACTTGCAACCGATTAGTTTAGTTTTTCAACTAATTCTTAAATTTTTAAGCCAAAAAGACAAATTTTCTACAAAGCACATGAATTTTCAACAACAAATTTTTTTCCATCAAAAAAGATGAATTTTCGACCCAAAATATAATAATTAAATTTTTAGATAAAAAAAATATTTACCAAAAAAAAAAAGAATTTTCAACCCAAAAATATGATTTTTTATAAAAAAAGTTCATTTTTTACCAAACACTTGAACTTTCAACCAAAAGGTGATTTTTGAACCAGAAAGATGACTTGTCAACCAAAAATGGAATAATTAAAATTGTAGCTGAAAAATTATTTTTAACTAAAAAATAAAAGAATTTTTAACAAAATACGTAAATTAATCTAAAATTATGATTTTCGAACACAGAAGTTAATTTTTAACCAAGTAATTTAGTTTTTCATCAAATTCTTGGATTTTCAAGCCAGAAAGATAAATTTTCAACCAAATAGTTAAATTTTGAATCCAAAAACCTGACCTATCTGCAACAAAAAGTTTACTTCTGACCCAGAAAGATGAATTTTATATTCAAAAATAGAATATTTAAATTTTTAAATGAAAAAATTCATTTTTACTTCCCTGCCCTCCTTAATAAAGAGACTTTTTAACAAAGTACGTGAATTTTTGACCAAATTGTTGAATTTTTAAGTCAAAAAGACAAGTTATTCACAACGCATTTGAATTTTCATCTGGGAAAAAAATTTGCAAACAAAAAGGTTAATTTTCTACAAAATGTTTGAATTTTCTAATAAATAGATTTATTTTTAACCAAAAAGTTGAATTTTAATCCAAAAAATGTTCATTTTAAACGAATATTTAAAATTTTCACCAAATTCTTAACTTTCTAAGCCAAAAAGTCAAATTTTTATCAAAAAGGTTTAATTTTTAACGAAAATATTGATTTTCGATCCAGAAAGACGAATTTTCAACCAAAAATAGAATAATTACATTTTTGGATAAAAAATTGATTTTCACGCAAATAATAATTTCGAACAAAATTTTCTATAAAGCAGTTGAATTTCCAACTAGCACTTCGATTTTCGATTCAGAAACATAAATTTTTAACCGGAAATGAAATAAATACAATTTTAGATAATAAATTAATTTTTGCCAAGAAAAAAAAATTTGCAACAAAATACCTCAATTTTCAACAAAATGCGTAAATTTTTAACCAAATTATTGAATTCTGGAATGAGCAGTTTTATTTTTAGCAAAGCAGTTAATATGGATTTTCAAACAGAAAAAATTATTTTCAACAAAATAGTTAAGTTTTTCACCAAATTCTTGAATTTTCAATCCAAAAAGACATGTTTTTCACAAATATTTGATTTTCAACTTAGAAAAATGAATTTTTAAACCAAAAATGAAATAATTACATTTTTAGATAAAAAACTGATTTTTACAAAAAAAGAATTTTTAAAAAATACCTGAATTTTTTAGCAAATTGTTGAATTTTTAAGCCAGAAAAAGAATTATTTACATAGTATTTGAATTTTTATAGGAAAAATATGATTTTTGGACAAAAAAGTTGATTTTCTGCCGAAAAAAGGATTTTTAACAGAATACGTAAATTTTCAACCAAACTGTTGAATTTGAAGCGAAAAAGGCAAATTATCTACAAAGCAGTTAAATTTTCAAATAAAAAATATGATTTTTCAACAAAATTAGTTAACAAAGACAAATTTTTAATAAAGCAGTTGAAATCTTAATCAAAAAGTTTATTTGCGTACTAGAAAGATGAATTCTCATCCAAAAATGAAGTAATTAAATTTTTAGATAAAAAAATTAGTTTTTACCTAAAAGCAAAAAATATGTAGCAAAACACGTAAATTTTCAACTCAAAAATATAAACTTTAAACAAGAAAAAATTAATTTTATACTTAATAGTTAAATTTTTAAATAAATAGTTTTATTTTTAACCCAATAGTTGAATTTTCTCCCGGGGAAGTTTAATTTTCTGCCAAAAATATAAATTTTTAAAAATAATATTATTTTTAAATAAAAAGTTTAAATTTTCATCAAATTCTTGAGTTTTCAAGACAAGGGGACAAATTTTCTACAAAGCAAAATAATTTTCAACAGAAAAGTTTTATTTCGATACAGAAAAACGAATTTTCAAACAAAAGTAGAATGATTAAATTTTTAGATAAAAAAACTGACTTTACCCCGCGAAAATAAAATTTCAAAAAATTACGTAAATTTACGAACTAAAAATATTATTTTTAAACAAAAAAGTTAATTTTCTACCAAATAGTTAAAGTTTAAAATAAAAGAATTATTTTTAATCAAATAGTTGAATTTCCTATAACTAATATGAATTTTTGACAAAGATGATTATTTTCAACCACATAGTTTAGTTTTTTAACTAATTCTGAAACTTTCAAGACAAAAAGAAAATTTGCTACAAAACAACAGAATTTTCAATCAAAAAGTTTATTTTCATACCAGGAAAATAAATTTTCATTAAAAAATAGAATAATAAAATTTTTAGACAAATGAAAATTATTTGCTCAAAAATAAAGAATATTTAACAAAGTATATGAATTTTTGACCCAAAAATATGATTTTTAAATAAAAAAACGTTAACTAATAAATAATTAAATTTGCAAATAATTTAATTTTCATATTTTATTTAGTTTTTTTTTAGTTTTTCTTAACGAAATATTACATTTTTCTACAAATAAAATTATATTTTAACAAAAAAGTTTATTTTTGAACAAATTGTTCAGTTTTTAATGAAAGTCCTACATTTTCGAGACAAATAGAGTTCAACAAAAAAAAAGTTTCAATAAACTATTCAAAAAAGAACGTAAATTTTTTAATCCTAAAATATAATTTTTAAATGAAAAAAAAAAAATAATTTGCTACCAAATAGTTGAATATCCAAATAAATCGTTTTATTTTTAATCAAATAGTTTCGAATTTTTTGCCAGAAATATAAGTTTTCGACAAAGAAGTTTATTCTTAACCAAACAGTTTTGTTTTACACAAAATTCTCAAATTTTCAAGCCAAAAAGACAAATTTTTTACAAAACAGTTGAATTTTCAATAAAAAGGTCGATTTACATATCAGAAAGATAAATTTTCATCAAAAAATGGAATAATTGAATTTTTAAATAGAAAAATTAGTTTTAACCGAAAAACAAAGAACATTCAACAAAATACGTGAATTTACAACCAAAAATATTATTTTTAGATATAAAAAATTAATTTTTCACCAAATAGTTAAATTTTTAAGTAAATAGTTTAATTTTTAACTAAAAAGTTGAATTTTTTACCAAAAAAGTTAAATTTTCTGACAAAAATATAGATTTTCACCAAAAAAGTTCATTTTCAACCAAATGGTTTATTTTCAAGCAAATACTTAATTTTTTTACTAAATTCTTGAATTCTCAACCCAAAAATATGATTTTTGAATGAAAAGTTGAATTTCTGACAAAAATTTAAATTTTACTATAAATAGTTTTATTTTTTACCAGAAAGTTGAATTTCATACCAAAATTGTGTAAATTTCTATCATCAGTGTTAATTTTTTTTTTATAAATTCTTTATTATAAACCCAATAGTTGAATTTTTAATCAAAATAGCTTAATTTTCTAACAAAAAAATGAATTTTTAACAACAAAAAAAATCATTTTTTGACAGATAATATCATTCTTTCACCAAATTCTTGAATTTTCAAGCCAAAAAATTACTTTTCAACCAAAAAAATTATTTTTGAACAAAGAAAATTGATGAGCTTTTAAAAAACAAGAATTATATTCTGCAAAAAAGTTTATTTTTAGCCAAATAGTTTAGTTTTTCACCAAATTATTGAATTTTCAAGCCAAAAAAACAAATTTTCTTCAAAACAGTAGAGTTTTTAATTAAAAAGTTGATTCGCGTACCAGGAAGATGAATTTTCAAACGAAAATTGAATCCTTAAATTTTTATGTGAAAAAATTAATTTTTGCTAAAAAAAAAGAATTTTTAAGAAAATGCGTGAATTTTCATCACAAAAATATGATTTTTAAAAAGAGTTAATTCTCTACCAGAAAGTTGAATTTTTAAATAGTTTTATTTATAACCTAATAGTTGATTTTTTATTAATAACAATAATTTTCAACAAAAACTTTATTTTTATTCAAATAGCTCAGTTTTTCATTTAATTCTTCAACTTTTAAGCCAAAAAGACCCAGAAAGATGTTAATTAAGAGCGAAATTCATACTCGGCCACAAAATGCTTCTGATGTCCTGAAATAGCTGGAAAGGAGGCAGCGTCGCCCC
>JAUELO010000273.1:5606042-5616103 GCA_032357855.1 Amphibolips quercusostensackenii | reverse complement strand
GCAAGAATGAACTCTTCTGTATCGGCTACGAGTCACGCATTTTTTACGATCGTCTAATGATGAAAATCTAGCGCGCCATACTTCCAAATCAACGACGTGAACGAGGTATGAATTGTAGATGTAGACACTGAATTTTAGTACCTCACCTGTCTAATGGCACAACCACTCTAATCGATGATATTTGAGCGAAGAAGTCTTAAGACCAGGGACTATAAGCAAAATTGAAAAAGGACCCTTTTCTTCTCACCCCTTCATTTCTATAAAATTAATATCATTTGAATATTAACTTATTAAATTAGGGGCCATCCATAAACTACGTTACCAATTTAAGGAGGGGCTTTAGTAAATCTCCTGACAATTTTAGGGAAGTACGCAAATTTTCGGGTGAAAATTAATGTATTTTTGAGTTGAAGAGTCCACTATTGTATGTTTTGTAGCCTATTAGGACGTTAAGTCGTTCAAACTTCCCCTCCCATACTTGATTTCCCCTACTCTCTCTAAAGTCCCTTCCACTCACTTCACCCATCACTCCTTTTTCCACAACTTCTTTCTTCCCTACTTCCCCCTATGCTCGCTTTCCTAGCTAACACTCCCCTTCCCTAACTCTTATTCCTTCTTCTCTACTCCCCCTGATTTCTAATAATTTCGTCTACTTCCCCTTACTCACACTCACTTCTCCTACTTTCCCCTCACTCGCCTACTTTGCCTCCTCTTATTCCCCCTCATTGCTCCTCACTCCCCCTACTTCTCCTCATTTTCCGCACTTCTTCACTTTACCTTTCATCATTTCCTATATTTTCCTGACCCTCCTTTCCCTTACTTTCCCAACCCTCATTTACCATCAATCCTCCAACTTCCTTTCCAGTCATTTCTCTTCACTCTCCCCTTATGACCCCTCTCTTACTGTACTTCCCCTCCTTGGAAAAAAATGACAGCTAGGCGGACGGACATCCAACCGAAACTACTTGGTTTAAAGTTGAACTACATTTTTAAAAATTCGTTTTTTGGTCAATAATTATATTATTTTGTTAAAAATTCTTTTCACTTTTGGTTGAAAATAATTTTTTTAACTGAAAATCTAATTATTCCACTTTTGGTTGAAAAGTTTTTTTTTCAAAAAATTAAAATATTCAGTTGAACTTGATATTTTTTAGTTGGAAATTCAAGTTCCTGTTTAAATATTAAAGTATTTTGTTCATATTATTTATTTTTTGATATAAAAATAATCTGCTTGGCTTAAAAATTGATTTTTTGGTTTAGAATTCAAGCATTTGGTTAAATGTTAAACTATTTTTGTCAAAATATTTTTAGTTCGGAATTAATTTTTTTGCCTGAAAATATAACTATTCCTTTTTGGGTTGAAAATTTGATATTCAAAGTAAAAATTGATCTTTTTTAGTTGAAAGTTTATGTATTCTTATAAAATTCGCCTTCTGTGGTTAAAAATTCAGCTGGTTTGAAAAAAATTCATCTGTTTTGCTTGATAATTTTAAAATTTAGTAAAAAATTAAACTATTTATTCAAATATTTCATGTTTGTTACGAAATTAATGAATTTTGTTAAAATTCGTCTACTTGGGTAAAAAATTAATTGATTTGGTTAAAAATTTATCATTTTGGTTGCAGATTTTGAAAATTCGTATTTTTTGTTTAAATTTAACTGGTTGAACATTTTTAAAATCATTTTTTTAAACTTAAAATTGAAAGATTCCATTTTTGGTTGAAAATTGATCTATTTTAATTGAAAACTCAACTATTAAATTAAGAATTCATAATTCTTGATAGAAAATTAACTTTCTTCTTGAAATTTTTATTTTTATTATTTAAATGTCCACTGTTTTTTAAAAGTTCTGACTTTTTAGCTTGAGTGCAAAATCTTCTTTTTTAAAAGTACATGTATTTGTTTGAGGATTAAACTATTTTGTTGAAAATTCGTACTTTTCGATGAATTCAACTGGTTCACATTTTAGCTTTTTGGCTGAAGATTCGTCACTTTAGTTGAAAATTCAACTATTTGGCAGCATATTGTATATTTTTTTTAATTTATATTTTTTTCAGAATAAAAAATTCAATTATTTAGTAGAAAATTAGACTATTTTTTTGAAAGTGTTTTTTTTTGGTAAAAAATTTCTAATTAGTTGAAAACTAAACTACTTCCTAAGTTAAATTATTTTCTTACAAATTAAACTATTTTTAAAAAAATTCAACTAATTTCTTGAAATTTTTTTTTTTGCTGTAAAATTCAACTGTTTTTAATTTTAAATAAAAAACTTCTTTAATTGAAATATCAACTATTACATCTTTCGTTAAGAATTCATTTTGTTTAAATTATTTTCTTAATTTAAAGTTGAATTACTGCTTAAAAATATTATTTTTTTTGGTTGGAGATGAATCATTTTAGTTGAAAATTTAACTATTTGACAGTGAATAAATGTTTAAAATATTATAAATATATTAATTAATAATATTATAAATAGGATTCATAAATATTTAAAATAATAAATGATAAATTTTTTAATTAACTACTTGATATAAAGTTGACCTACTGTTTAAAAATATAAATTTTTTGGTTGAAGATTAATCATTTGCGTCTAAAATTCAACTGTTTGGTAGTGAATTAAACTATTTGTTTGAGAATTACCTTTTTGTTAAAGATACATATTTTTGTTTAGAAATGTAACTATTTTGTAAGAAAAATAAATTACTTGATAAAAAATTAAACTATTTGTTTAAAAATTAAACTATTTGATAGAAAATCCAAGTATTTTGTTGAACATTTGTCTAATTGTATAGAAAATTAACCTTTTTCGTTGAAAATTCCTCGTTTTGGTTGAGGATTAAGCTATTAAGTTGAAAATTCAGATTTCTTGATTAAAAATTCTTATTATTTTAATTAAAAGACCATTTTTTCTAAAACTTTAAACTTTTTAGTTTGGATCCTTTTTCGTTAAATTCAGTTGGTTGATAATTTGATTTGTGTTTTTTGGTTAAGACAAAATTTTTCAAACTAAAAATTCAACCATCGTATTGAACTACTTTGTTAAAAATGCAATTACATGATTTTTTTGTTACATTAGGGCTCATGTAGGAGGCGATGTAACCTAGCAAAGCTCATCTGAAAATATCAGTTTCGAATGCTAGCGCATGAAATCGTTATCGGGGGTAATTTTTTTCCTCCGGGAAACTCAAATCCATATTTGAGGTGTAAAGTTCTTTGGAATTGTCAACACTGGCGATAAATAATATTAAATTAATAAAATATTGCATTTTTAATATCCAGAAAAAAAGTAAACAGAGACTATGTAAACAGAGCCGCCTGGTCTCACAATCGATCACTAAAATCGATTTAAATGTACTTCTGGCGCCATATTCAAAACAGAAAAATTACTCAAACAGATATAAGAGTAATGATATTCACTAAGTTATAATAATAAATAAAATTAAAATAATAATTTAAAAACATAAGAAGTAAATCTTATCAAAATATATATTTTGATAAAAATAAAAAACGAAAAGAAGGAAAAATACATTGAATGTGAAATGTTTGAATAATTTTTCTAATTTGTATATGGCGCCAGAAGTATATTTAAGGCGATTTAAGTGATCGATCATGACACCAGGCGGCGCTGCTAACATAGCTTCTGTTTACTTTTTTCAGGTGAGTTTTTGTAGGTTACATTACCTCCTTCATGAGCCTGAAAAAGTCACAATAAAAAGAATAGTGAGGTAGTAATGGATTGTAAAAGCCATCTGACTCATTGTCAGT
This sequence comes from Amphibolips quercusostensackenii, assembly GCA_032357855.1. Lineage (NCBI taxonomy): Eukaryota > Metazoa > Arthropoda > Insecta > Hymenoptera > Cynipidae > Amphibolips > Amphibolips quercusostensackenii. Next base: position 5,612,338 of record JAUELO010000273.1, on the reverse strand, counting down.
TGCATTTTGTATTTTTACACTTTTGCACACCGATGTTGCGTTTGTTTAAGGTATCAAGTTGTGGGATGTTAATTCGCGTTATGCTTTCCAAACATGTCCGAGAGTGAGGCGATAATACCTTGCGACATCGTTTAACGCGCCTGTTTAATAGCGATGAGAATTTAATTAACTGGACAGTCTGAGCCTGACACCAAATCGAAACTGAATCGAAAGTTGCAACATAATCAATTAATCAAAGCCCTTCAGACACGTGCCTCAAGTTTTTCGAGATCGAGACGAGTTCCGAGTTACGAAACGAGAAGTTCTAAATTCAAATTTTAATTAAAAGGCTTAATTAAAATCCTAAAAATAAGATCCAACGGCGATGCATTATGATAAGGAGGGGCAGCGACAATCAGTTAACAGTCAATCATTTTTAAAAAGTTAATGACATATGGAATCGATCCATTTTTTACATTTCTAATCCTACGTTATTGTATATCATATTTCTATAAGTATTTATTACATAAATAAAATAATGATTTGATAATTTGATTATTTCTAACAAGTTGTATTTCGTCGGCTTTGCTGCCCGCCACCGGAGGGTAATTGCAACCGCAGCTTTTCATGAAAATCAAAACATCTAAAGATGAGTAAATATGATAATTCGCTTCTGTGGTATTTTATGTACTGTAAACAATACGTTTAAGCGTATGCAGCAAAAAAAAAATTATTTTGAATAAAAGTAGTGAAATCTGTGATATAAACTCTTATTCGTTGACATTCTACTAAAAACGGACTGCACGCAAAAATTTCTACCATACCAATAGGAAAAAACTGCTTTACCAACCGGATTGAGAATAATAATATTGGAGAGCTTACAACACGTTAGGAGGCGCCACCGAACTTACATAAACGGCCGCGAAATTCGAACTCAAATTAAGCAAAGTAAAAATATAAAACTTAGAACGTAGTCTAACGAAAAGTTAAACTGCAAAGTTAGAAATCATTTTTGAAAAGGAAAATGAAAGATTTGATAAAATGGTAAGTTTTGGACTGTGAAAAATCTACCTTTCCTATTGCTGGTCAAAACTTACCTTCCTTCCAAAGTTTTCGTGTCTTCTTTAATAATGCTTTCCAGCTTTGCAGTTTATTTTTTCTTTAAGCTACAGTCCACGTTTCATATTTTGTTTCAATAATTGTTCATAATTTCATTTTAAAAACTTTACTTAGCTTACTTTGAGTTCGAATTTCGCGGCCGTTTATGTAAGTTCGGTGGCGCCTCCTAACGAGCTGTAAGTTCACCCATTTAGTAGTTTGTTGCATGTAGCCCAGAAGATAAGTGGCTGTTCTACATTACCGATAATTTATGCGATGTTATAAGCAAAGTCACCTTTACCCCACCAGTCGGCATAGGATTACTTTGGATTACACAAAATTATGAATTGCAAATTACGAATTACGAATCTTCAGACAAGAAGGATTACTTTTTAAGAAATTTGGCCAATCGTTGAAATTTAATTTTGAAAAACTCATTATCAACAAAAAAAAGCGATTTTGCAATCAGTTAAATTCAACTAAAAAAAACGAATTTTCAACAAAATAGTCAAATTCTCTACCAAAACGATTAATTTTTTACAAACAGGATTAATTTTCTATCGAAATAAACAAAGTTTCAACAAAAGACATAGATTTTCTACCAAATAGTTTAATTTTGAAATAAATAGTTTAATTTTTTATGAAGTAATTTATTTTTTTTTACAAAATAGTTTAATTTTTAACAAAAAATTTGAATTTTTAAAATAAAAGCTAGTTTTTAATCAAATAGTTTCATTTACTGCCAAATAGTTGAATTTTCAACTAAAATTATTAATCTTCAAACCCAAAAATTAATATTTCCAAGCCGTAGTTCACTTTAAATCGATTAGTTGATTTAAAAATTTATTATTTACTATATTAAATTATTTATAAAATTTTATACAATTTTATAAAATATTATAAAAACCAAAAAAATTTACATTTTTAAACAGTAGTTTAACTTTAAATCAAGTGGTTGATTTAAGAAAAAATGAATTCTCAATGAAACATCTAATAGTTAATATTTCAACTAAAAAAAGTTTTAATGTGAAACAAAAAATAATTGAATTCAACAAAAAAAAACAATTTCCAACAAAAAATTTTAATTTTCAACAACAACAAAAATTTAATTTGTAGGAAAATAGTTTGTTTAACTTACAAAGTATGTAGTTGAATTTTTAATCAATAAGAAATTCTCTTAAAAAAAAAACACTTTCTCAACAAAATAATCTAATTTTCTACCAAACTGTACAATGTTTAAACCAAAAAGACGAATTTTCTACAAAACAGGTGAATTTTTAGCCAAAAAAATTAATTTTTTACCAAAAAAAAACACATTTTTAACAAAATACATGAATGTCCAGCCAACTAACTGAATATTCAACTAAAAAAGGTAAATTTATCATTAAAAATAAAATAATTAAATTCTCAGTTATGAAATTCATTTTCCACTAAACAAAAAACGAATTTTGAATAATTTCAAAAATACTTATGAAGCTTCCAAAGTTTTTTGAAATCTTCAAAAATCTACATTTCTAAAAATTTTTTCAAGTTTAAAATTCTTCTTAAATCTGTTTAGGTATACTGAAATTTAATTCGTTTTTTTGAAAATTCGTTTTATTTTTGGTTCAAAATTAATTTTTTTAACTGAATATTTAATTATTGTATTTTTTGTTAGAAACTTATCTTTTTTGTTTAAAAATCAGACTATTTCGTTAAAAATTCGTCTTTCTTAGATGCTAATTAATATTTTTCAGCAAACATTTAGCTATTTGGTTCATCGTTGAAGTCTTTTGTTGAAAATTATTTTTTTTTTTAATTCAACACTGAAGTTGGAAATCCGTCTCTTTGGTTGAAAAATTAAATATTTTGTTAAAAATTCTATTTTTGTGGTGGAAAATTAATTTTTTTAACTGGCAATGTATCTAATTGAAAATTCGTCTTTTTGTTAAAAATTTCAAAATTGTTTTTGAAACTTTACTTTTTATGATTAAAAGTTCATCTTTCATAGCTTAAAATTATAATTTGACTGAAAATTTGTATATTTTGTTGAAAATTCAAATTTCTTGGTCGCAATTTCTTGGTTCAAAATGTATCTTTCTGACTTAAAATTAAACTATTTAGTTTAAAATTTAACTATTTTGTTTGCAATTTAATAATTTTTTAAAAAATTTGTTTTATTTTGAGTTGAAAATTCATTTTTTTTTAACTAAAATTTAATTATTTCATTTTTGGTTGAAAACGATTCTTTTTTAGTTAAAAATTCAACTATTTGGTTGAAAATTTATGTACTTTGTTTAAAATTTATATTTTTTGCTTGCAAATGAATTTTCTTGGTTAAAAATTTATCTATCATGTTTAAAATTTATCTTCTGTTTTGGTTACAATTTAATATTCTTGGTTAAAAATTTACCTGTATAGTTTCAAATCAAACTATTTAGATTAAAATTCAACTAATATAACATTTAAATAGTTTAAAAAAAATTCGTTTCGTTTTGGGTCAAAAATTATTTTTTTTTTTCTGAATATTTAATTTTTGTATTTTTGATTAAAAACTGATCTTTTTTGTTCAAAAATTCAATTATTTAGTTGAAAATTCGTCTTGCTGATTGCAAATTAATCTTCATCATTAAAAATTTATGTGTCTCGTTTAAAATTCAACTAGTTATTTAAAAATTAAATTTTTTTTAAATTCCTCTCGTTTTTGCTTGAAAATTAATTTACTTTACTCAAAATGTAATTTTTTCATTTTTGATTTAAAGTTAATATTTTTAGTTAAAAATTCTACTATTCGGTTGAAAATTTGTCTTTCTGAATTGCAGATTAATCTTCTTCATTAAAAATTTATCTGACTTGTTTAAAATTTAACTAGTTTCTTGGTTATTTAATTTTTTTAAAAATTCGTTTCATTTTTCCTTGAAAATTAACTTTCTTTACTGAAAAATTAATGATTCTATTGTTGGTTCAAAATTGATATTTTTTGTTTTAAAAAAAAAACTATTCAATTGAAAATTTGTGTTTTGTTGAAGATTCATCTTTTTTGGTTACAAATTAATCTTCTTGGCTAAAAATTTATCTGCCTGATTTAAAATCCAGTCATGTATTTATTTAAAAATTCAACAAGTATCCTGGTAATTTATTTATTTAATTTTTTTTATTTAATAAGTTTTTTAAAAATTTGCTTAATTTTTGGTTGAAAATTAATTTCTTCAACTGAATATTTAATTATTGTATTTTTGGTTGAAAACTTAAGGTTGTTTAAAAATTCAACTATTGGGTTCAAAATTCGTTTTTCTTAATTGCAAAAAAATCCTCTTGTTTAAAAACTTACCTGTCTGGTTTAAAATTCAACTAGTTCCTTTGTAATTTAATTTTTTTGAAAATTTCTTTCATTTTTGTTGAAAGCTAATTTTTAAAATAAAAATTTAATTATTTTATTTTTGGCTGAAAATTTATCTTTCTTAGTAAAAAAATTAGCTATTCAGTTGAAAACTCATCTATTTTGCTGAAAATTAGTCTTTTAGGTAAAAAATTAATCTCGTTGGTTCTAAATTCATCATTTTTTGCTAATTCAACTCTTTTCGATCTGAAAGAAAAATGGTCAAAAAACAGTTCAATTTCAAAAAATGGCTTTTTATGCTTATGTTTAATCGAAAAAACAGAAAAAAGTGAAAATTTTTTGAGAACAGGGATAAAAAGAGGGAAATAGGAAAAAGAGTCTAAACTTCGCTACATGACAGATAATCTATTTGGTACTCCCAAATAAATTCAGTAAATAAAAAAAATAAATATTGATTTTAATTGAATGTTGATTACGAATGTTGATAATTATTAGCATTTGGTGAGACGAGAATGGCCGTTATGACAGTCTTAAGAGCAGAGACACGTAAAATAAAGAGGGAGAATGTGTGTGTGTAATGAGGGGGAGAGGGCGAGAGGTGGGAACGGTGGGAGAGGGAAATAAAAAAAGAGAGAAATAAAGAGAGAGGGAAAGAGAGGTCATTGAACTGAGCGAGTTTACTCGTTACCGAATTGCTTGGTCCCGGTCTGGTCCCGGCGGTAAAGGGGTCAGTGGGTGGCAACAATGCCTTTCCCGTCCCAAGAGCCGAAAAAATGTTACAAAGCCCCACTCAGCCCCTCTCAGCCCCACTCAGCCCCACTCGAAAGTAATACTCAGGACTCAAATATTTTTTCAGAATTTGCAACAGTTTAGATGACTGTTCAATTTATCATTGCGATTATCACAGCACTAATCTTATCGTTAATTAACGTTAAATTGTCTTTTCTTTTGATAATGAAATTTTTTTAACTTCATCTTGATACCACTCAATTACCAGCATTTTATTCTTTCTGTCGACTTTCTCATTAATATTATTTTTTTTTAAGAAAGGGGTTGGAGAGAAAGCAATTTCTTTCAAAAGAAAGGTAATTTCTATTGTGCTGTCAATGCAATTTTCGCTCCTTCAGAGTTAATGTCATTTAATGTTTTGATAATTGGATATACAAAGCCAAGTGCCCACTTTAATGGGCCGTGTGAAATTTCAGCCCAATTTTTTTAATCTTTAATATTTTGGATGTCAAATTTGATTTGTTGAAAAATAATTTTCTTGAATGAAAATGTTATTATTCTTATTATTTATTATTATTAATTATTTTTGATGTAAAATGTGTCCTTTTCTTGTCTAGACTCAACTACTTGGTTGAGAATTAATATATTTTGTTAAAGATTTGTCTATTTTGGTTAAAAATTATCTTTTTGTTTGAAAATTCATATCTGGTTTATAATTCGTCCAACTATAATGATCAACTATTTGGTTTAAAATTCAACTGTTGTAATGAAAATTTAATTAGTTTGTTAATAATTTTTTTCGCTCAAAAGTTTTTTTTTGGTTGAAAAGATATTTTTTTCATAAATATTTAATTATTCTATTTCTGGCTAAAAATGAATTTTTTTTTTGTTGAAAACTATTTAGTTTAATATTATCTTTTCTAAAATTCGTTTTATTTTTGGTTTTAAATTAATTTTTAAACTGAAAATGTAATTATATTATTTTTGGTTAAAAATTGGTCTTTTTCAGTTAAAATATAAAGTATTCGGTTGAAAATTCATGCGTTTTGTTGAAAATGTATATTTTTTGTTCGCAAATTAATCTTCTTGGTTGAAAGTTCATCTCTCGTTAAAAAATTTGTCCCTTTTACTTGAAAGTTTAATTATTTGGTTGAAAATTCAACTATTTTAA
>JAUELO010000273.1:5568049-5578236 GCA_032357855.1 Amphibolips quercusostensackenii | reverse complement strand
GGACGTAAAAGAGACTGAGCTGTAGATGGAAGGTACACCAGAACCCCGATTGAGGATACCCCGATTAAGGAATTCTTCGAACTGCTATTCCTCGGACCTTCTCAGCTCGCCGGGTCAAGGAGTGTTTGTAAATAATGCGTCGCTATCAGTAGCAGAGCGATAAGAGCGGGCAATGCCCTCAGTGGATAATTCGATAATCTTTCAGGATACGCGTCAATTTGTTTTTATCAGTGTTTAACGAGTTGTCTTGATTTCAGTTGTGTCACGACTTGTTAAAATGCCGAAGGAAAGTCAAAGAAAGCGTTTGTCTTTCGAAAAAAGTCTGAGCTTGCAGGTGAAGTAAAAGCAGAAAGCTCGAAGCAAGCCATTTTACAAAAATATGGTATTTCTGCCCTTACGTACAAGAAAGTTTTAGCCGGCGAAGGTTATTTAAATGATAAAATGAAGAATAATCAATACCGGAATAAAAAATTTGCATAAAACTTCTTGTTTTTTAGATAAAACTACAAAGCTTATCACTTAAACAAAAGTAATTTTTTTAAATGAAAATTTAACTATTTCATTATTGTGTCGATAGATCTTGATTTTGGCCTAAAATTAAACTACTTATTGAGAAATTGAAGTACTTTATCAGAAATGAATTTTTTTAATAAGAAAAAATCGTTTTTTCTTTAGTTAAAAACGGACGAAAATACTAAATAATTCTCGTTTGTGAAAAATTTATCTTCACTTTACTTTGAAAAATCCAACAGAAATGGTTCACACGGCCCTGACTGTTTACGGTTCATTACCCCGATTTAGGATGAAGGTTATTTGCAGGAAACCCCTAAAAAACTTTCTTAAATCGAGGTTCTAGTGTATTTGGGAGAACTCAAGGATTAGATATGAGAAATGGCAGAAGGAGATGAAAGAGCTGAGAGAGGATGTAGAAGGATTAGAGAGAGAATGAGGTGATGTCGATAAGGAAGACCAAAGAAGCTAAAGAGAAGCAGATAAAAGAGGAGGTTAGGATCTGAAAGGAAAGGACGAAAAAAGGCTTAAGAAGGTGGATGGCAGGTTGGACATAGAAGTAGGTAACAGGGGGGAGGGCTAGCAGAATGGTATTTAGGAGAAAGTGGAGAACATGATGGAAGAAAAGTGTGAGGGCGTATGAATAAAAAGGAGGAGGCGGTAGAGAGAAAAGAAAAGGCGAACAGGAGAAATAATATTGTAATAAGTGGGTTAAAGCTAAGGAGCGATGAAAAAAGGAAAGGTGTAAAAGCGCTGCTACAGGGCATAGGGTGGGTTAGAGACAAGATAGGCAGTTAGGCTAAAGGGGAAAAAAGAGAAGAAAGTGGCGGTTGTGGAATTTGAGATCTAGGAAGAGAAGTTGGGGTTAATGTGAAATGAAAATTGGGTAAAGTATAAGAAGGTGTTCATCTATCACGACCTGACGCGAAAGAAAAGGGTGATGACTTATTTTGTATGAAATAGGTGGAGTGGGTAAGGCAAGTTGTAAGAGTAGTGAAGGTGCTGTTCTAAAATGTAGCAGAGGTAAAGGAGAAAGATCAAGATTTCTGGACATATGTCCAGGAATTTAATGCTGTGGGACTAGTAGAGACGTGAATGGGGAAAAATGAATGGAAGAGAATAAATTCGAAGGTTGCCAATGGGGTGTAAGTGGAGGCTTCAGAAAGTAGTAAAAGTGAATAAGGAAGGAAAGGTTAGTGGGGGAATTATAACCGGGGTTAGGGGTGGAGAACAGGACAAGTTTACTGCGAGGGAGAGGGAGTATGCGTGCAAAGAAGGGCTGTGAAAATAGGGGGGGGGACGCGTAAGTTTGTAACAGTGTATAATAGGGATGGAATGAAAAGGATGAACAAAAGAGTGGAAGACTTGCTAAGCGAAAGAGAGGAGGGTACAGGGGTACTAGGGGGGGGGGGAGCTTCAATGCGAGGATGTGGAGAAAAAGGGCCCTTCCCAGGAAGGAAAGAGTTTTGAAGGGAAATTAAAGGATAATATTATTATCTTATTCTTCGATTTCCTTTCAAAACTAACTTAGGAGGGAGAGAATCTAAAGAACTGGATGGATTGCAGAGGCTGGGTGGTAGTGAATGGTATAGTAGCACGAGATATAAAGAGAGAATACGCATGTGAGAGTAAGGTACGGAAATCGGTGACAGATTATGTGGTCATAAATGTGCAAGGTTGTGTGGAAACGGAGAGGTTCGCAGTAGAAGGTAGAGTAGAATCAGATTATCAGCATTTAGGGTTGTAGATGAAAGGGGAGAGCGACAAAAGGCAAGGTGAAGAAGAAATTTTGATGGGAGAGAGGATGAACTGGACGAGGGAGACTATAGGGAAGTATCAGTAGCAATTAGGAAAGGTACTTTTTAAAAAAGAGTCAGTGGAAGAGATATGAGAGGATCTGGAATAAAAAGTCAAAGAGTTTATGCAAAAGAAGGTATTTAGAAAGAAGAATGAAGGAACGGTAAGGCCATGGTGGGATAGTGAATGTAAAAAGATGAAAAGAAATGTAGAAAGAAAGTAAAAGAAGTAGAAAGATGAAACTTCAAAAAGGGAGAAGTACGTAGAAAATGAGGAAGGAGTTTAGGTTTATGTGTAAGGAGAAAGAGCAGGAAAAGAAGAAAAATTTAGAAGAGGAGTTGAAAAGTTTCAAAACAGAAGGAGACATGTGAAATGTAATAAATAGGCTTAGAAAACGTAGGGTAAGGATAAGCGAGAAGATAGGGAAGATGAAATAAAGAGAGTTTTTTAAAGAATCGTTTCAAGGCTCAGATTCACATAAAAGAGATGAGGGGGAGTAGAAGAACGGGGTAGGTAGAAGGGGATGAGTTGAATAAGGAGCAGGTAGAGACTCAAATAAGAAAGTTGAGAAGGTATAAGGCAGCAGGGCTGGACAGTGTAGAGAACAAAGCGTGGTTATTTAGTTCGCAAGAGGTTAGGACAAGGCTGAGCAAGGTAGCGAAGAAAGTATGAAAGGGGAGGGATTCCCACAAAGGTAGAGGGAGGAGTTTATTTTGGCACTGCATAAGAAAGGGGATAGGGATAAACAGAAAAATTATAGGGCAATTACGCTAATGAATACTGCGTACAAAGCATAGGCCATGGTGTTAGCGTAGAGGCTGCGGAAGTATGTTGAGGGAAAAGGAATATTGCCGATGACGCTGGTAGGCAGTAGAGCGGGTAGGAGCACTAACAAAAATATCTACGTTTTGCAAAATGTTGTGGATAGAGAATTAGTGAAGAAGAAGGCGAAAGTGTACATGTTTTTTGTGGATCTCAAGAGCGCGTTTCCTTCGGTGGATAGAGGGAGGTTGTGGGAGGCGACGGAGGATAGGAGAGTAGAGTGAGGCCTGAATGTCAGGGCAAAGGAGGTGTATGAAAAGACGAAAGATAAAACATGATAAAAAGGTGGAGAAGATACTTGAATAAGAAGGGTGTAAAGTTAAATATGTAGAAGTCCAATATTATGTTGTTCAGGCAAGACGGTGAAAGGAATAAGGAAGGGCAGTGGGAGTGGAAGGGGAAGGTGCTTCAGGAGGTGAAAAGTTTGTGTACCTAAGCTTCCTGTTTCGGAGAAATGGGAAAGTGGATAGTCACATAAAAGAAAGAGTAAGGAGAGTAAATGTGGTAAAGAGATAGGTGTGAAGGCTGGAAAAAAAGTTGTTCGCAGATAATTTTGAATAGAAAATAAAATTGTTCAAATCGCTAGTGACGAATGTCTTATTTTATGGAGTAAGGGTGTGAGGATGGAAGGAGAGTGAGGAGGTGATATAGAATAGGATATTGAAAAAGATGTACGCGAATTAAAATTGACGAAAAAAGAGAATAAAAAAGAAAGATTCAAAATTATTCATAAAGATAGGATCCTTATCTTTTTACTTACAGCAGGGCAGAGTACTAGGGATGTTCAAACAATTCTTAAGGACGTATTGAACCTTGTTTTATGTAAAAATAATACATAAACTGGTATTTTGATGATTAAATGTTAAATAAATTTTTGTAAGTAAAGAAAAACGTTTGCAAAGATGACCTCAAAGCATTTCCTGTCTTAGATAGCAATATATTATAGTAGGTAGATAACCCCTTTTTGCATGGCTATCTGTCAGCAACTCCTGGTGTGAAACATGCAATTATGCATTGTCCTAAATAAATAATCGCCGTATATATAGGGACCGTTACTGTTTTTTTTCTTTACAAAGAATTAAATATTTCTTGTCCTAGGTGCGTGAAAAATGTTCCGGTCGGGAGTGATTCTTTTTGCAATTTTTTGGGGAATTTGTGCTGGATATCCTGCGAAACATGATAAACCAATACCACCTAGTCCAAAGTCTGAAGTCTTTTTTGAGAAAGGCTATGATAGAGAAACAATTGGTAACTTCAAATACTAATTTATTTTATAGTTTTTAAATTTAATAAATTTAAATTAAATATAAGTTTTTACCCCATTGCCCCTATTCCCCTCTTTCACCTTTTATTTAATTTCCTTTTTTATCTTTGTTTTTTAGAAACGTCTATTTGTTTAATTTTATATTTTGGTCAAACATTGCTCTAATTCTTTCCTTCAGTTGCACTATTTCGTTTGAAATTTAACTATTTTGTCAAAAAGGCATCATTTTTGGTTAAAAGTCCATTCTTTTGAGTTTTAATTACTTTTAATTAAGTTTCAATCATTGTATAGAAGATTTAAATATTTTGTTAAAACCGGCTACACCCTTATCTTTTTTATTCGAAAATTTACTTTGTCTTCTTAGATAGAAAATTCATCTTTCGGGATTGAAAATTAATTTTTTGATAGAATAATAATCTTTTTTGGTTAAAGGAGAACTACATTTTTTAGTTGAAGATTAATCCCTTTTGTTAAAAATTTTACTATTTTGCTCAAGGTTAATTTTTTTTGTTAAAAATTTATATTTACGGGTTGAAAATTCAACTGCTTTGTAGAAAATTCGCCTTGTTGGCGAATTGCATTGAAATAAATAAATTCAATACTTTTAACAGATTAAAATTAATTTTTTACTAAAAATATTACTATTCCATTTTTGCTTTGAAATTGATTCTTTTTAGTAAAAAATTCAAGTATTTGGTTAAAAATTCATATTTTGGTTTAAAACTCAACTAACCGGTTGGAAGTTAATTTTTTTCATTAAAAAACAGGTTTTCTTTTCTGGTTGAAGATTCATCTCCGTTGTTGAAAATTGAACTATTTTACAGATAATTCTCAATTTTTAGTGGAAACTTAATCTCCTTGATTGAAAATTCATTTTTCATGTTGGAAATTATACTATTTTGGTAGAAAATTTTACTATTTAAAAAAAAAATCATATTGTCGGATTGAAAATTAGAACTATTATGTCAAAAATTCATTTTTTTGAAAAGGAAATTCGTTCCTTTAGGATTCAAAATTAATTTTTTGATAGAAAAGTCATGTTTCACGTTTGTTTTTACTGGAAGGTAATTCTTTCTGATTGAAAAGGCCACTATTATATTTTGGATTCTGAATTCAACTTTTTTTTCAAAAATTTAATTATTTTGTTAATGATTCACCTTTTTTAAATAAAGAATCTTTTTTACTGAAATTTCAACTACTTGGTTAAAAGTTGAAATACTTTGTAGAAAATTTATTTTTTTTTGTAAAAAGTTAACTTTTTTTGCTCAAGATGAACTTTTTTCTTAAAAATTTATTTTTTTGGTTAAAGATTCATCCTTATGTTTGAAAATTAACCTAATTTGTTGAAAATAAGTTGTTTTTTTTTAATTCTCAATTTTATTGAAAATTTGTCTTTCTGACAGAAATTAAATCTCCTTAGTTAAAAATTCATTTTTCATGTTGAAAATTTAACTATTTTTGTGAGAAATTTCACTATTTTGTTGAAAATTCATATTTTCGGGTTAAAAATTTAACTGTTATATTAGAAATTTATCTTTTTGAAAAGAAAATTCATCCCTTAGTATTGAAAATTCATTTTTTTTTTTGTAAAAAAGTAATCTTTTTGGATAAAATTTCAACTCCTTAGTTGAAAGTTGAACGACTTTAAGAAAAAAAAATTATTTTTTGGTTAAAGATTCGTCTCTGTGGTTGAAAAATAAACTATTTTGTTAAAAACTCTTTTTTTTCTTTGCTAGTTCCTTAAAAATTTATATTTTTAGCTTGAAAATTCAACAATTCTGTAGAAAATTTGCCTTTTTGGGAAAAAACTTGTCTTTTAGTATTGAAAATTCATTTTTTGTTTAAAAACGGCATCGGCTTGGTCAAAAATTAAACTCCTTCTTAAAAATTCAACTATTTTGGTAGAAAGTTCTCCTACTTTGTTGAAAATTCTACTATTTTATTAAAAATTTTTTTTGTTTTATTTTAGTTTTTTTGTACAAAAATTCATCTTTTATACAGAGAAATCATCCTTTAGAATTAAAAATTAATTTTTTAATAAAAAATTCATGTTTTTCGACTGAAAGCTATTTCTTTTTAATTGAAAAGTCGACTATTGTATCTTGAATTTGGACTTTATCTCTTTTAGTTAAAAGTTTTAGTATTTTGTATTTAACAATTTAAAGAAAAATTAATCTTTTTCATTGAAAATTTACTTACTAAATTAAAAATTGAACTACTTTTAAAAAATTCATTTTTTTGGTTTAAAAGGTAATTTTTTTTGAAGATGAACTTCTTTAAAAATTCATCACTGTGCTTTAAAATTAATTTATTTTGTTGTAAAAAAAATTTTAATTAAATAAAAATTTTAAAAAAAAAATTAAAAATTCAATTATTCATGTCGAAAATTCTATTATTTTGATAAAAATACACTTTTTTGTTAAAAAATCAACGTTTTTGTTTCAAATTAACTTTTTTGTTAAAAAATCATATTTTTGGGTTAAAAATTTAACTATTATGTAGAAAATTCATTTTTTACTATTTAATAGTAATTTTTTGGAAAGTCTTTTTTTTGTAGAAAATTCATTTCCTTGGTTGAAAATTCATTTTTTATGTTGAAAATACACGTATTTTGGTAGAAAATTCTATTATTTTGTTGAAAATTAATTTTTCTGTTGAAAATTTAACTTTTTCTAAAATGATTAAACTGTTTTTTCTTTAATTCATCTTTTTGACTTAAAATGTTAGTATTTTTTTAAAGAAACTTTTTTTTAGAAAATTTAACAGTTTTGTGGAAAATTCGGCTTTTTGGCTTGAAAATTCAACAATTTGGATAAATTTTTTTCTTTCATCGCTAAAAAAATCTTTCTGGGCTGAAAATTTAGCTCTTTTATTGAAAATTTCTATTTTTGTTTCAAACATTCATCCTCGAAGGTTAAAAATTGAACTATTTGGTTAAAAATTTAACTTTCTTGTAAAAATTCCGTCTTCTTATTGAAAATTCTACTTTGCGGATGTAAATGTGGCTATTTGGCTAAAATTCATTTTTCTGGATTGAAAATGCAACTATGTTTGTTTAAGAATTCGTATGTTTGTTTTTCAAATTTTTCTTCTTCGGTTATTTTTTTACAGAATTAATTCCTCTATTAATTAAAAGAATAATATTCATATAAAGTCTGAAATATTGTTTTGAATATTTAAAAAAATCTGTACCATTTTTTGAAATCTTTAGAAAAAAATATATAATATATTTTTTTTAGCAAAACGATTAAAGGCCTGGAAGCCTGAAGACAAACAGAACATTTGGGAATTGAGTGGACTGCACGAGGGAGATATAATGTTGCCAGCTCCTGGACTTGCAAATAAAAATGGACTTCTGAACGATAATTTAAGATGGGCCGATGGAATCGTGCCTTATTTTATCAAAGAAGAAGATTTTGGTATTTAAGAGCAATTTTAATAATTTAATTTCTATATTTATTCATTAAAATAACAAATTTTCCTCTTTCAATAAAAAAAAAATTATTGAAAAACTCTCATCGTTGACTCAATAAAAATGTTTAAAACAAGCTTTTCCAATCGCGAAAAAAATTTAATACTAAAATTTCTTTTTTATTTTGTAAAGTTATAATTCTGAAATTTAAACGTTTATTTATGCATAAATAATATCTTAAAAGCAAATAATTTTTAATCGTCTTAAATTATTAACTGTTTAATTGTTATTTTTACAATTAAATTCGTTTTAAAAAATTAAATACAAAACAATATAATTTTTAATGGATAAATAAAAATTTTGATGTTCAAAGATTAAATTTAGCACCCTGAAATTTGATCAATTTTCGTCAAATAACAACGATCAAAATAAAAATTTTTCAAACATAAACTGAATTTAAAAATAAACAAAAAAAGGTCTTCGAAGTAAAAAAAAATTAAACAAAAATTTGCAATCACATTGCTTAGAATTTACCTATTGATAGTTTGCCTTTAAAATTTTGTTTTGGTTTTATACGAAAAATGAATCAAACAAAATTTTTCAAATATAAAATATGAAATTTTAATTAAAAATGGTAAAGTTTTACAAAAATTATTAAATTTTCTACCGAAAAAGAAGAATTTTCAACAAAATACATTTACAGTTGAAAAAATTAATTCTTAACCAAAAAAGAACGAAATTTTTAACCAAAGAGATGGATTTCCAACTTAAGTGTTGAATCTTCAAAAAAAGGAATTTTTAACAAAAGAGTTCAACATTTAACCAAACTTTAACCAAAAACATTGTTTTTTAACCAAAAAAATAATAAATTTTTGCCAGAAAACAATTTTTTAACAAAATACATGAATTTTCAACCAAATAGTAAAATTTTGAACTAAAATTATAAATCTTCATAAACAATGAATCTTCAAGAAAAACTTAATGTTCAACAAAATAGTTTAATATTTAAACAAAAAATGAATTTTTAACCAAAAAGATTAATTTTTAATAATAAAATGAAGTTTAAAAAAATACATGAAGTTTCAACCAAATAGTTGAATTTTCAACTAAAAAAGATCAAAAATATCAATTTTCAATTAAAAATGTTGTAGTTTGAATTTCACATGCACAAATAATTTTTTTTAAATCTATTTTTATTAAAATATTTAAATTTTCACCCAATTAGGTAATAAAAAACATCAATATACCACCTGAAATGAAATATTTATATTTTCAGATAAAAAAATCAATTCTGAAGTAAAAAAAAAATCAGAAAATATATAATTATAACTTATAATTATTACAATAATTATAATTATAAAATAAAATAATTAATTTTCAACTTTTTAAGTCAAATATCATATCACTGGAATCGTTTTAATCCGAAGATTTCGAATATTATATTTGTTAAGTACCAAGTGCTAATTTTAAAAAATGTTGCATTCCGCATTTTAGGCTCGGCGGCAGCACACAGTGGGGCAAAAAAGTACCCCTGGACGAATCATTTTTAGCCTACACTATTCATCTGCTTCAAGCATTTTTTCAATAAAAGCTTCTTAAGCTTGGAAAAAATTTTTTTGATTAGATATTGTTAATTTTTAAAAAATTTTTATTCAACAACAAAGTTGAAACTTTTTGTTTATCTTTTTCCAAATGCTATTTACTTTAAGACATTCAGATTGATAAAAGAAGATTTTAAAACAGAAATACAATTGTATAAAAATAATTTCCAGTAGGTTAGTATAATTAAAAAAATTTTTCTTGGGTTATAACAAAATTAAAGAGAAAAAGTCATTTTTTGGGATTTGCAAAGTTTAGCTCATTGAAATCAATAGATTTTGTAAAGAATGTGAAAGAAATGAATGTTCCATTACCATTTATCAATTATTTATTGTTCTGAGTAATTTATTAAACAATTTTTATAAACAAATTCACACTTTAGCGACTTTTCAATAAACAGGATCAATTTTTGTTTAAGGAATCAACTAGGGACGTCTTTCTGATGACTCTTTGCTATGATACTTTGCAAATAAGCAACAATTATTCATTATTCAAACAATTTTTATAAACAAATTCACAGTTTGGCTATTTTTCAATTAATAGGCTCAATTTTTGTTTACGGAGTCAACTAGGGATGTCTTTCCAAAGACTCTTTTTTGTTACTTTGCAAATTACTAACAATTTTTCATTATTTAAACAATTTTTATAAACAAAGCATGGTTTGGCAATTTTTCAATGAATAGGCTCAATTTTCGTTTACGGAATCAACTAGGGATATCTTTTTGAAGACTCTTTGCTATTATACTTTGCAAACTGATGACAATTATTCATTATTTAAACAAT
>JAUELO010000273.1:5498519-5516544 GCA_032357855.1 Amphibolips quercusostensackenii | reverse complement strand
GGGTCAACAGTCAGGCCAATATATGTATATATATATATATATATAAATATAAATATATATATATATATATAACCAATTCGAGCAATAACCATAATAACGAAATTCGACCCATTTTGGATTGCATGTGAATGTTATAAGTAAATCGAGCCTGCTGGTCTTCTCGAATACCTTAAAGTAATAAGTCGATTTAATTAACGAATATTCGTTTAATTATCAGATTATTCTGAGCATGAGTCTCTACATACAACTAAGTATTACACAAGTGCTGCGATTCATTAAACGTATTCTTCCTTGTGAATAGTTTAAAGTTTACGTTAATCGTAAAGAGTTAAAAGTTTATATTTATTCCATTCCAGTATTTCATGTTTAAAATTCATATACACAGAAACAGTCTATGTAAGATAAAATGTAATAAAAAATTTAACTTATAAACGGGAACTTCCTTCATAACTTAACCCTTAACTGGCACTATGAGTAAGAAATGACCCAACAAATTATGAGCACTGCGCGGGTCGTGACACCGACTGCGTAGGTTTCAAGTAATAATTGCAGCTTAGAAAAACTTTTTTTTATGTTATTTTGTTTTTTTCCTATTTTTATAACTATTCTTTTGCATTTAAATAATAATAAATTGATTTGAACATTGAAAAATATGCTGTTTTATTGTACCATAAAATCGAGTATTCATTTTGTAAAATAAATACCTTTCATGGAAGCACCAATATTGTAGTAATTTTTGTCTTAAATTATAGTAGCTCGAGAATATAACTCTGAACTTTTAGGTCAAAAAATGAAAAATTACGGGAGTTATGAATTATTAAGTAAAACAACTCACTTTTTTCACCAATTCTTTCAACTAACCTAAATTAAACTAATGGTTATAAAACCGATTACACTAAAAAAAAAATATCTCAAACTACATTTGAAAAGCACCCGTCGTGCCATTTATGTAATAAAAAAAAGTTGTGCCAGTTAAGGGTTAACTTAGCCTTAGGTTGAAAAAAGTTGTTCATCATATTTTTCAAATGTTTTCCTTGACATCAGTTGAAACTTTCTTAATGTATTTCCCTTTGTTATCAATATATAGAATTTTTCAAGTGGCACTTCCGCGGTGGAAAGGCCGCCGCCTCAGGTCACAGCTAGTAAGACATAAAAGAGTCCCTATTGACACCCCTTACTTCTGGCTTTTAGACATTCAGTTTAACACAAGGAATATAGCAATTCTAAAAAAACTGATGCTTCTTCAAGAGAAAAAAATTTCTCCCTATTTTGAATATTTTTTGCATTAAAAATTCTTTTTTATGTTTTAGGGAACTTTAAAAAAAATATGGAAAATACAGCAGGTAGGAACGAACACGTATGTTTCCTTTCTTATATAGAATCATTCTACGCTTAGTCGTATTTGAGATTATTAAAATACTCATTAGAGTTTGAAAAATCATTTTTCATATTATGCCAACTTTTATAAATCACATTTTCACAACATTTTTTGTTAATTTCGTGAAAAATGAACCGTCGCTTATTATGATTTTTGTAATACTTTTAAAAAAAATTTAAACGAGCACGACTTCCTTAAAAAAGATTTGTTAGCCAGCCATCTTGAGCTCAAAGTTTTCTCTTACGAGAGGTAGAACTTTTTTTACACTGAGACAAGAAGGGTTTTAAATTTTCAAAAATTTTAGTGGCAAAAATACACTTCAATCAAACTACAATATAGAAATTTCAATTATAAATTATGTTATATATTTACCAATAGAATTAACGAAAACAGCCGAAGCGACTACCAAAGTGCCAACGTCTCTCATTTTGTATCTACAGGTAAAACTGTCTGATGAAAAATTTGTGATCATGTAATATCATGTAATATTTGCTTCATGTGCCGCACATATGTAGCAATGTTGAGATAAATTATCGCGCACCTTTAAAAAACTATGTCATAAAAAATTGTGTTCGCATTATTAATCCTCGTAAATTAATAATCCTACTCGCACTACAGGAATGTTTGCTCTATGATAGAAGAAAGTGCTTTTCGTATTATAGCAAGTTATATAATTTAAATTTTTTTGCGGTCTGTTTGTAGAGTCAGATTTCACATTATTCATTAGTTTGCTAATTTTATCGTATATAATTTTTTCAATTAAATTTTTTCATATGCCATTCCTATTAAATAATTATTCTCTGTGAATTATATGAAACAAAATTGTTTGAAGAATATTAAATAAATTTTAATACGCACTTGAATGATACAACTATATTAAAGCAAATCAATTAGTACCTACTGTAATTAATAAAAGAATCATTTCTTTGCAAATTATACACAATAATTTTTGCTAAATCACACGATTTCTGATGTTTATTTTAGAGGGAGAACCAAAGAATCACAGGACCATTAAGTTCTTGAAAGAGGCGGGAAAACTTGAGTATTTTGAAATGTCACTCAAAGTGAGAAATTAAATAGAAACGAAATTAATTTAAACAAACTTTTTTTTATTACCAATATAGGTTTGTTAAATTTTTCAACTTTTATGTCCAGTTATGGTGATCGAAACTTTTTTTTTGCATTATTTTTCACAAGAAAATATCACTTAAGAAACGTAAAAATATTGTCTTTTTGAAAATGTTTTTAATAATGTCAGTTGCATACCTGGTATAATTTAAATATGTTTCTGCATTTGTTTGAGTGATAAGTGATAAGATTTAACAGCTTGTGATACTATATAAATTCTGTAAGAGACATTAAATTTGTGAAGTCGGCTCAATATAATTATTTTTTCATTATTTCATTTCACATGAAATTTCTTCAAACAGTCATGGGCTAAAAAATAATATGATATTCAAAAAAACTACAATCAGAATAAAAATTTATTTTCTGTCCTTATATTTCCAGCAATCGTGCGAAATGCTTAATGGTTTAGTGAGATAGTTACAATTTTCAACAGCCTTTACAATGATCAGTGTTTTGTTTAATTTTAAGGCGTACACTATGATACAATAAAAAGAAATTGTACTTGTATTTTTAGAAGGTCTTTAGATAAAAATTAAGGGGTGTTTTTAAAAAACCTGGCATAGTTCCTTGTGGTCAGTACATACATTCAACAAAATATAATCAGACTGTACTGTGTTTAAAAACTAAACAAAACTGTGCTTTTGCAACTGTTCAAAGCTACAAACTGTGTAATTATAACTATACAGTAAATTTCCATATTTTCGCAAAAAATCTTTAAACGCAGATTGTGCTTATGATAAAATTGATGCATAATGTTGATTGTCAGTATGCTGGTTGTCTAAAAATCTCAATCATTTTTTTGATCTTGTTAATGTTTCGTGGGCTACAGGGATGGAATGCCAATTTACATTCGCTGCGTAAAATTATTAGCCTCTTATTCAACCATCAAATATACACTTATACAAATATGCAAACATAAAACAAAAATATATTATTCGTTCAGACTACTTAGAAGCAGAGGACTAGGTCTAGTTTTGGATGCCATTGGAAGGAAAATTTGGTCCTGATGTATATCTATTTCCAGAATCCTGTTATGAATGTGAAATAATGCCACATTACACATAACTTAGTTTAAAATCTTAGCAGCCAATTGACCATCACAAATTACTTTTATAGAGGAAAGAAACATGATTCTGTTAAATAAATTTATAGTCTTATTTCATATTTAATATACATACATAAAACCCACCCCTATTAGTAAGTATCCCCTGTCGCCTGCAGCCAGATTTTTGATAAAAGAGCTTGCATTTGCTTGGATTTTTGGCCAAGAGAAAAGAAAACTAAAGAAAAATTTTTCCGAGCGCAGCCCAATACCGACAATTCAAGTTTGGTTGTAAGCATGCAATATTTCGGAATATCGACTACAATCCTTGCTGTCAACACCTTTAACTCGATAGCAGTTGAATATAGTGAAAAACTCTACTAAGAGAGATTCACGAACGGGCACCCACTCTCTAAATTTCAATCAGTGAAAATATTTGGTGCTTCTCATCAGTCCCTCATTTTTAGCCATTAATATCGTTCAGATTGCAATATAAATTAATAAAAATTTTTAACTAATTATTATTCAGTGACCCATTTCTCATCTAATGTAGAGAGCATTTAAGTGTTAACCGCGCCTGTCCGTGGTCAATGTCCAAATCTCGATGAGTAGAGAATCACTGCGCAGCTACTGCCATCGATACAAACGAAATTGTATTTTATTTATATATTTTTTGCAACTCTTAAGTTAATAATATCCGTTAAGCACTGTGTTTGCGCTTTTTTTAAAAGGGTATTCTGGGTGCAGGGACTAAAGAGTATGTGGTGTGCCTGCTGGTAAAGATTTGTAAACACCTATCTTATTTATAAATGGATCATTCTTTTTAAATGTCGAGGCTGACTTGGTGTAAATATTTTCATTGTCACATTCACTTAATTCTTCAAAAAAAAAACAAACAATGCAATCCACATGTTGAAGCCATCATCCGGCGCGAAGGACTAAATAATGTCATGTCATGTTCATTACTTTTTGAGTAGAAAAATATAATTTACTAGAACATTGTGCGCGTCACGCAAGCACTAATTACCCTTTCTTTTAAAAAAATCGGTTCATTTGCCATCATTTCCGAATAAATTAATTATCAAGGTAGAAATTAATTCTACTATTTGAATTAAATTAGAATTGTTTATAAGGCTCCATTTACAGCATTTTCTGAACATATTTGTCAGATAAATGTATTAAGTTATTTTATTTTTATATAAAAATTTTATTTTTAAAGCTTGAGAGTGAAAAGATGTGAAATTTATGTTTATAATGAAACTGAGAAAAATTCAAGATCTATAGCGTAACATTTCATTCAATCAAGGCAGACGCATATAATAGTATTTTAGTTTATATTTGACATAATCACAACTAGCTTCATAGTTAAATAAAAGACAAAATAGAATTTTTACAATAAATAAAAAATAACCATTTTTTTATATTTTTATTGCATTACTAACATTCAAATAATAGTTTTCGAAAGCAAAAATGTCCACAAACGATTAATTTTTTCTACTTCTTTTAAAAATTTAAGCTTCTCTTTATACCTTGATCTTCGAATCATCCTGTAAATTTGACTTTGGTCCCAGGATTTTTTTCTAAGATAACTATTTGATCAAATTCTCAAGATTTTTGCTAATCGTAAATAGCGACTAAAAATCTTTTCTAGTTTAAAATGCAACTACTTAGTTGAAAGTGGAACTACTTTGTTGAAAATTCATTTTTTTTGGTTGATGATTCATCATTTTAGTTGAGAAATCCTTTTCTTTTTTTTCGTACAACTATTTTCTTAAAAATTTTTAAAATTATTTTCTTAATTGAAAATAAAAAATTTTGTGTCAACATTTTTTATGACAGCTATCAAAGCTTTTTAGTAGAAAATGCATTTGTTTAGTTACAAATTTAACTTTTCCTTTAAACATTTATTTGACTGATAAATAACTTATTTTTTAACTAAAAATAAAACAATTATTTTTTTTGTTGAAAATTTGTCTTTTTTATGAAAATTAAACTTTTTGGTAGAAAATTAACATTTTTAATTAAAAATTCAACTATTTGGTAAAAAATTCCATTAAAAATTAAAATATTCTGTTAAAAATTACTGTATTTTGTTAAAGATTATTCTTTCTTTGTAAAGAAATAATCTTTTTGGTTAAAATTCCATTTATTAAGCTGAAAATGAGTTTTTTTTTATTAAAAGTTAATTTTTGAGCAAAAAATTAAACCATTGTATTTTTCAATGATAGTTTATTTAATAGACATTTGATCTTTTCGGTTTCAAATTCATCTCTTTGGTTAAAAATTTAATTATTTTTTTCAAAATGATTTTATTTAGTTAAAAACTTATTTCTATGGCTGTTAAGTAAACTATTTTACTTTTTTCACAAATTCATCGTTTTTAGTTGAAAATTTATATATTTTGTTGTGAATTTTTTTTTCATAGAAAATGTCTTTCCTAGATTCAAAATTCGATTGTTAAGTGAAAAATTTGGTTTTTGATCAAATGATATTATTCTAGTTGACAGTTAATGTCTTTTGTTGAAAATTTAATAAATTTGGTTGAATATTCTCTTTCTTTTCCTTCTTGTTTAAGATGAATTTTTTTACTAAAAATGTAGCTATTTCATGTTCGCTGAAAAATTAATTTTTTTTTGTCAAAAATTCACTGAACTTACTTGAAAATTTGTATTCTTTAGTTTCATTCAACAGCTTTTCCACCAAAAGTTAAAATATTTTTTAGTTAAAATGTCAAATTGTACACTTTATGTTAAAAGCATGTGATAGATATTAGACGAAACCATATTTTTATTTAAATTAAAACAGTTAAATGCATCCAAAGGATACTAATTGTCAACAAAATAGTTAAATCTTTAACCAAATCATATTAAGTTACAACTAGCAGCTGCATTTTCAAACAAAAACGATAAATCATCACCCATGAAGATTAATTTTCTATCAAAAATCTTGAATTTTTTAAATAGTACATGAATTTTTAACTAGAAAAGATCAATTTTTAATTAAAGATGTCAATTTTCAACCAACAATGGAATAGGTAAATTCGTATTTTGAAACATCATTTTTTAACAAACAAAAATTTCAACAAACTTATTCGATTTTCAACAAAAGAGATTGATTTTCAACTAAAATGATGAAAAATAAAAAAAGAAAATTTCACCTAGAATTTAAAATTCAATCCAAAAAATGATTTTTGAGCATAGAAGAGTAATTTTATAAAAATGGAATAGGTAATTTTTCAACCCAAGATATGAATCTTTACCTAAATAAATTAAATTTTAAGACAGTAGTTTCATTTTTAACCAAGTGTAGTTGAATTGTGAACTACAAATATATCAGTAGAATTTTCGACGAACAATAGTAGGATTGTCTTATTGGTTTTTATCAATTCAGTATAAATTGAAGCAAAAAAAAAAAACAATAAAAAGGGCAAGATTTTAAAAAAGGGAAATAAGAATTCTTAAAAAAAATTAGAGAGGTGTGTAAAGTCACAGATATAAAAGTGATTTTAAATCTTCTTAAGTTATTATTGAACTGCACAAATTTCGTTTAAATTCATCTTTAGAAAACGTTCTAAACTTTATCAGAGTGTCTACCGATTCATAGAAACAGAATCCAAGGTCTTTTTCAGGTTTTCCAGGTTGAGAAATTAAGTTTTGCCAGGTCAACTTTTTTAACATTAAATAATGAAATAACCGTTTGTTATACATCTAAAAAAATGAGCTATTTCTTTTTTCATTGGCAAAAAATTTCTGAAGAGAGTAAAACCATGAATAAACAAATCCTTAAGTTTTTAGGAGCGTGAGTCGTCTTTGTGAAATCATTTTAAATATTTTAAAATCTTCGTAAAGCCAAAGAAAAATCTTTAAAATATTTGTGAAATCCCGCTTTAATATTTGGTACACTAACAATCGTTTTATAATATACAATGTTTTATATTATTTGTTGATTATAATTAAAATTGTGGATTTACAATAAAATTTCTGAGCTAGATAATACAGAAAAGTCATTGGCAGCAAGTCTTTGTGAAAAAATAATATTTTTCTGTGAGACATAAATAAAATGCAATTCTTAATATTATTTATCAATAACAATTTTAATTATGCTGACTTGAAATCAAATTTCTTAGCTAGATAATATCACAGCCATTCGCAGCAGCTAGTCTTCGTTACAAAAATAATTTTTTTTTTGTAAAAAAAAATAATGCAATTTTTTATACAATTTGTTAATAACAGTGACTAATACTAATGCCTTACAACATTTTCAATTTAGTCCTATAAAAGTTCTATAAATGTATATTTGTTTATAAAATTAGTTCATGACAGTGAAATTTTGTCTCTAATAATTATTTTTTATGATATTTGTATCTGCGCATAATTTTTTTCTTTATTTTTGTTTAACTTTTTTGGTTCACCTGAAGAGAAAAAGTAATACGTGAAAAATATGATTTTTTTATTGTTTAATAACATAACATTTGACACAAAATTAAAATTAAAATTCAGTCTCATAGAATTGATGCGGAATTTTATCTAGAGTATTTTTAAATATAACAAAAGTTAAAATCGACTCAAAATAAAATTTGTCCGCAAAAATCCTTTACTGGACCACTGTGCGTTGCGGCGCGGCATCATGCATGCCCCATATGCGACGGCACAAGATTAAATCCTTTTTAATATATACAAAACGTTTATAGAAACAGAACATGATACCACAAGTTTATTAAAATACTTCACCTATTAGAACCTAACTTTTTCATGCCATAATTATTTTAAAATATGCTGTCAGTACCTTATTTCAGCCAAAGAATTTTTTATCGATTTCCGTCAAAACTGTTTTCTCATGAATACTCTTCTGAGGCGTATGTTAAAACAAACCTTGCATCAAATTAATATTTTACTAAACATAGAAAGCTGTTTCATGCATAAAACTAATACGGAAAAAAAATACTACCGTTATTTGTAATTGTCAACATGACCCGTAACGGCACTATACCCCACTCTCCCCTACCCATGTTGAAATCTTTTTAAATCCTTATGCATTCTTTGAAGTATTTGTAAAATCATTCTATACGTTTAAAACCATTTTATTAATAAAAATCTCTTTGAAATCTTTTTTAATTGTCAACAAATTTTGAAAATCGTTTCAAATCTTTGAAACGTTTTTAAATCTCTAAAGTCTGGTGTAATGCACCCTTTTTGAAATCTTTGAAATTCTAGTATTCATTTGAATTCTTCAAGAAATTTATATGAAAAATTTAAAATATTTGTAAAATTTTTCTAAAATCTTTTGCATATTTGAATTTTTTTAAAAATATATAAAACCTTTGTCAAATCTTCTAAACAAATTCAAAATATTTTCAAATCTTTGCAATGCTTTGAAATTTTTTGAATTTGGTGTACTGTACCCTTTTTGAAATCTGTGAAATTAGAGTATTTCTCTAATTCTTTAAAAAAATTTTATAAAATCACTGAAATCTTTGTAAAATTATTTGAAATTTTTGAAATCTTTGTGAAATCTTTTTCTTATCTTTTCAGGTGAAATTTTTTGAAAGCATTTGAAATCGTTCAAAAGGTGTGTGATATCTTTTGTATTCGATTTATGTCACTGAAATATTTGAAGTCTCCGAAAAAAGTTTTTTCATCGCTTAAAATCTTTGAAATGTTTTAAAATCTTGGAAATCTTGCATACTGTACACTTTTTTAAATCTTTGAAATTCTTCTATTTCTTTCAAATCTTTATAAATTTGTTGTAAAATCTTTTTTATTAATTTTGAATCAATACAATATTTGAAATATATGTGAAATCTTTTTAAATCATCTAAGAAAATTTCAAATGTTTTAAAATCCTAGAAATATGGTACACTATATCCTTTTTTAAATCTTCAAAATCCTTGAAATGTTTTGAAAGTTTAAAAATCTTCGTGGAGTGTTTGAAATCGCTGTGAAATAATTAAAATCTAGCGTACATGCCTTTTTCAAATCCTTGAAATCCTTAAAATCTTGCTGAAGTGTTTGAAATGTTTGGGAAATTTGTGTGAAATCATTTGAATCTTGTGTACACGCCTTTTTTGAATTTTTGACATTTTTGTAAAATCTTTTGAAATATTTGTGAAATCTTCTTTAAATCTTTATTTGTAAAATCTCTTAAATTCTTCTTAAATGTTTTAAAGACTTTTAAAATCGTTTAAAATCTTTGAAATGCTTTTAATTCTTTGAAATCGGGTGTACTGTACTCTTTCGTAAATCATTAAATTTTTATAAATGTTTCAAAAGTTTAAAAATTCTTGTAAAATTTTCGAAATCCGTGAAATCTTTGTGTTTATTCTAATTCTAAAACTGAATTAACATCGAGATTTTCAACTAATAATTATTATAATTTGTGAGTTGAATATGACAAAAAAATGTATTCTTTAACATTCCTTATGAGCGAACAAGAAATAAAAACGTATAGAAATATTAACGTTATTGAAGTCTGTTCATTGTTTTCTAGAAAAAAATTGCCATAGTCTACGAAAAGTGCCTCGAAATTTCTTTATATATTCTATGATGAACAAAAGAATAATTGTATTTTGATGAATAAAAAATTTTTTAGTGATTAGTAATATTTTCCTAAACAAGATGCTTCTGTCATGATAGACAAAAAAGATTTAAAGTACTCCTTGTATTTTAAAAAAATAGCTCTTTAAAAAGCAAAAAAAAAAAATTTTCAATCAGTCTTCAAGTAAAAAAATCAAGGAAATTCAAAGGTTTTCAAGGTTTAAAAAAAAAATTTAAGGAGAATTCCAGATTTTCAAGGTCGCTGGACACCCTGGTTATCTAAGTTGGTAACGTTACTTCTTGCCATTCCCCCCCCCCCCTAAAATTGGTAACATATATTGTGGACAAATCCTTATCTGTGCCAAGGCTTCAATTTAGAAAAAAAGTTCTAAAAAGTGGTCATAAAAATCTATGATTTCATCTGATGATAAATTTTATGCTCATTAACTATGTAAAAATTTTGTTGTCATCAAACTTATTAATAATTATATAAGAAAAAGTGGTGATATATTTGATATCCTAAAACCTTTTATAAAATCTTTTGAAATTTTTTGAAATCCTACGAGATTCTTTGAAAATCCCTACAATTTTTGAAATTTCATTGAATTTCTTGTGATATTTTAAATTACCCTACATTCTTTAAAATCGTTTTATATCTTCAGATATTGACAAAGTCCACTGAAATACCATAAAACAAAGCCCCGTGAAATTCTTTGAAATCTCTTAAAACACATTACAGTCTTTGAAATCTCTTGAACCTTTTGTAATCTGTAGAATTTCCTTATGATCTTATAGAATGTTTTAGTTTGTTTTTAAATCCTATAAATCCATTGAATATTGTGAAATTAGTGAGGATCTCTTGAAATTTTGTAAATACCGTACAAATTTCTTAAATATCCAAAACATTTTTTAAAAACTTTAAAATATTCTGATACTTTACGAAATCCGCTAAAATTCTATGATCCTATAAAACTTTTCAAAATCTTGTTAAATTCCTTGAAGTCTTTCAGAATACACTATAATACTTAAATCTTTCATACATTGTAAGCTCTAGAAATTTAAATCTCTATCTTTTGAAATTCCTTAAAATAACCCTATATTTGAAATCCTCTGAAACACCATAGAGTCCCATGCAATGCATAGAAATCATTTGAAATTTTAATCAATTTTATTTACTCTCTAAAGTCCTCTTGAAATTCTTTAAAATTCCTTTAGGTCTCTTTTAATTTTTTTAAATTCTTGCAATTTTCTTAATTCGCTTTCAAATCCTTTAAAATCCATTACAATTCTTTCAACCTTTAAAGGCCTTGAAGCTCCTATAAATTTGCGTAGGTCTGATAAGAAAATGGGAATCTTTGATAGCGTCTCAAATGAGATGAAACTTCTCGAATTTTTGGAAATTCTCTAAAATTTCTTACAATCTCACAGAATAGACTACAAGGTTCAAACCCCTGTCAAATCTTTAAAAAAATTTGAATTTGGTTAGAATCTAAAAACAGTTATAATCACTTGAAATCCCTCAAAATGTTGTACAGTCTTAAAAAAAACTAAAATATTTACAAATTTCGATTCTTAAGATGGCGCATATGTTATTTTGAAAAATCTAGCCACGAAATTTTAAGAGACGCTAATGTTTAAAAGAGTAAAGTAAAATAAAAAGTTGCATTAGTGAGCAATTTGAGAAAGCAGTAGAATAAGTATAATTTTTTTCTTAAAAAAAGTCTCCTCGTTACTGTTAAATATTTTTAATAATAAGCCTGGATGGTTTTTATTAAATGCATATCACTCTGCTGGAAATTCCTTTGATCCAACCACAAGATCAATGTAATTCCACACGATTTTCGCTGCAAATGTTTAAAAATTAAGAATCTTTTCGCAACATATGTAAAACTTTTATCAATAAAATTAAAAATTAAATTTGATATGAAAAGTGTATATGAAATCGAGATCTGTTTCTGGAATCTGTCAGAACTTTTTAATGTTAGTAAGAAAATATCACTGAATGATGAATAACAGGAGGGTAAACAATAAGATTAAATTTCGATGCTGTACAATAGAAAATAGAAAAAAGATTTATATTTGTGAATAAAAAGATAAATCTTAAAATCTCTCATCCAAATTGAACTGCATGCTTCAATACAATTATAATTACATCATTAGAGCAAGAAATAAAAACACCTGTTTTCTCATATGTTTGATTCAATTTTCTGGCTTCTTCAGTACATGATATAGTTTTTGATCTAAAATTAAGTTGACATCTTGAAGATAAGTAGTACACAATTAGACTTTACTGTTATATCAATAATGATATTTTAATTACTTAAATGTACATTTTTGTTGGCTATTTAATTTACATGTAGGAAATCTTTCGTGACTAAAGTAGACCCTAGAGTCTGCAGTTGGATGTTCAATAGAAGCACTCGCATTTACTTGGATGTTCTACCAAGGAAAAGAAAAACTGCAGAAAACCTCCTTATATGTCCGTATATGCCTGGGTAAGCGCATTGGTTAGGGGGGTGTGGCTTGAGAGCACCAACTCAGTAGTATGTCGCACTTTTGGTGTCAACATTAGAAATACACCTAATTCCCAAGCAAAGTCAGGCTTAATTTCCGTGCAATCTCCGGTCCTAATATTTACTACAATTACTTTGCATACTGCATTGAATATTGGTCTTGTAGTATTATCGCTGTCCCATATAATTATCAACTCGCCTCTCGCTACTACCGTTATACGACTCTTGACTTGTACGTCGCCCATGATGTGTAGATCAGGAATCTCTTCTGGAAGAACTACAAATGATCTATAATCTTCAGGTTTAACGTCAGGTATACCGAGGCCAACGAAAAAATCAGGAAAAAGTTTTTAATGTTAATAACCAGTAAAATCTCACTGGGTGAAAAAGCTAGAAGTGTGTCACTGACAGACATCTCACGTTGCCGTCTGTCAGCTGGTTAGGTATGACACTTATCATTCATCACTATTATGCTAATCTTCGCAAAATTATCTTCTAAAAACCACACTTTATTCACACAAAAATAAGTTAGGCCAAAGTGCAATATACAGTAAAACCTGTAAGGTTGGCTACCCTTGTAACCTGGCAACCTCATTAACCCCTTCTCTGTGCAGACCAAAAATCGCAAAGTGGGCCTAAAATGCGTGGGACGTTCTGCTGAATGGATATTATAAAAAATTAGTAATAAGGGGTCATTTTGGTCGCTGAATGCAAATTCGAGGTCAAAATTCGAACTTTCGTAATAGCTGATCCAATATGGCGGATCAAAATTTTGAAAAATTTTAATTAATTGCCGGATTTCAATGAAAAAACGAGGACTGAGCAAAACTGCTGTATGGCTCCACGTGGCACACTTTAAGGTTGTGAAGAAATGTATGAAATATTTACTAGCTAACCATGGAGGCAAAAACATGGTTTTCGGGTTACCATGTTATAGCAGCTATCTTGAATTTTTAATTTCCGATCTCAAGTTCCTATTTAGCAACACAAATGACCCCCTGGTACCAATTTTCATCTAAATTCGCCAAATCATTCGATTTTTCAAAATTTTTTGTCGCTATATTGGATCAGCCATTTTGAAATTTCGAATTTTGACCCCGAATTTATATTTAGCGACCCAAACAACCGCTAGTACCAATTTTCAATGAAATCCGTCGAATCTCCAGGAACTTTTCTTCGCGACGTGTATAAACGTCATTCGCAGTTTAGGTCCACCTAGTCCATGACGTAATATACACGTGATCCGCAGTGAAGTGGTTAGGTTGCACTGATTTTACGGAACCAAAAAACTTAAACTGATTTTAATAGGATGATAATTCGATTCTTCGATTTTCACATATTCAAACATTAAGTTGGCAACCGAAATTTACGCAGCCCGTTAAATTGTAATTTTTAGACTTCAGCGAAGACCACAGACCATTCTAAATAATTCATTTAATTATTTTTTACCCATCATTAACAGAGAAATTACTAATATTATGAAATTTCTTTATCTAATTGCATTAACCACACGTGAATATCAATTTTAATTTAAAAATAGGAACAATTATTGAAATTGTAGCGCTAGTAAAAAATGCATATTTGTATTAAAAATTGTATTCATTTTTCTATTTGCTTTAAAAATGAGAAAGAAATTACGAGCTTCAAAAATTAAATACACGTACATAAAAGTTGTATCGTAAACATGTAAATTGCTGCAAGTTATAATACAAGTAATAACAGTGTCTTAATCCTTCCAACTATTATTGCATAATGTTTTGGTTTGCTAAATAATAATGTATGGAAGTACTTACAACTTTATACAACATTTGAAAATAGTAAAGGGTGGATAGCGATTCTTAAAAACAAAATTTAAGGTATTTTCCAGGTTTTCTGTGTCAAAAAATCAAGTTTTCACAGGTCTCCTTTTTTTACTTTAAATAATGAAATAAACTTTTTTTATACACGTCTAAAAATAAGCCATTTTATTTCTTATTGTTCTTACAATGTTTGAACAAAAGCAAAACCATAAATGAACAATTTCTAAATTTTTTGCGAACGTAAATAGTCTGTGAAATGTTTGGAAATATTTTTAAATCTTTGTAAAATCTTTGAAGTTCCTCAAATCTTGAAAATCTTTGTAAAATCTTTAAAATGTTTGTAAATTTGTTAAAATCTTTTGAAGTATTTTATATCATTGTGAAATTAAGAACTTCCCGTGAAATTTTTAAAAAATATTTTGGAATCTTTTAGCATTTTTGTAAAATGTTTGGTATCCTTCAAATGTTTGTGATGTTAGTTTTATAACCTTTGAAATCCTCATAAAATCTTTTAAATATTTCTGAAATCTTAAATCTTTGTTTGTCAAATCTTTTGTATTTGTTTAAAATCAATAAAATCTTTTGAAATCTTCTTAAGGTTCAAACCTTCAAAAATCGTTTAAAATCCTTGGAATAATAGATTTAATGCTTTCACGATGATTCATTGTAATAAAAGAGTTTCTTCGGGGTTTAATCGTGTGAAAAACTACGAATCGCAGTTCTTCACACGATTGAAACCCAAAGAAACTCTTTTATTATAATCGTTGGAATGTTGTAAATTTTTTGAAATCTGATGTTGAAATCTTTGAAATCCTTGAAATCTTTTGAAATCCTTATGCATTCTTTAAAATTTTGTGAAGTATTTCTCAAATCTTTTGCATTTATTCGGACTCATTAAAATATTTAAAATTCTTGTGAAATCTTTTAAAATCTTCTTAAAAAATTTTGAAATTGTTCAAAATCTTAAGAATGTTTTGAAATATTGGAAATTCTTGGCGCATATTTCAAAATCTTATGGGACAAAAAAACCTTATGAATTCCTTTAAATAGTTGCAAAATTTTTAGCAATATTTTTATCTTTGTAAAGTCTTTTAAATTATAAAAATCTGTGGAATATTTTAAAATCTTTGTGAATTAATTGGCATTTTTTGAAGTAATACAAACCTTTGTGAAAGCTTGAAATTTCTGTGAAATCTTTAAATAATCTTTTGGAATTTTTTAAAGCTTTTGCAAAAAATCTTTATGAAATCTCTGCAATATTTGTGAAACCTTTTTTTATTCTTTGTTTTTGAAATATTCTTTATTTGTTTGAAATCATAAAAATCTTTTGAAATCTTCCAAATTTCTTTGAAATCTGTTGAAATCGTCTGAAATCATTAAAATATTTTTAATTCCTTGAAATCTAGCATGCTGCACTTTGAACGTTTTGAAAACTTAAAAACTGGTGTACTGCATTCTTTTTGAAATCCTTATTAACTCTTTGAAACATTTGTTAAATCATCCGGACAACCTTTATAATCATTTAAAATCAGTCGAATATTTGAAATCTTTGTTAACTCTTCTGAAATCTTTTACATTTGTTTGAACCACTGGAATATTTAAAATATTTGTGATATCTTATGAAATCTTCTAAAAAATTTGGCAATGTTTTGAAATTTTTGAAATTAGGCGTATAATTAAGAACGTATGCCGTGACGTTCGTGCATACGAGTATAAATGCACGAACTTCAGGGTTCAGACACTCGGGCGCTCTTTGCACTGGGCTCGTCATGCACGGCATACGTTTCTAATTATTTCTCGAAAACTAACAGAGATCCCATTCTGAAATTCACAGAGCATTCAGATGATATTGTAAGCTATTCATGAAAAAATTAGGAAAAAAGTGGGTTTTTTCAGAAATTCAGTTAAAAATTTAGTTTTGGAAAAATCAAAGAAAATTAAAAAATTTTTGTTTGAAAATATATTTTTTCAAAACTACATCTTACTACAAATAATTAAAAAAAACACCTTGTTAGCAATAAAATCATCAAACTCATAACATTTCAGAAAAAAGACCAAAATTTTCCAGTTTGAATATCTCCCGAGTTCTTTCAATTTTTCAAAAATCATTTTAGGAGTTTTTTTCCAACGCCTAAGAAAACAGATACTTCAATGTTCATCAAGACTTCTAACAATATCTTAAATTTTCCAGATGATTTGACATGGGATTGTATAATTCTAGTCGCCAAATAATGAACGTTTGAGTATAAAATTTACAAAAGTTAACCTTTTTTGCTTTACATGCAAATATTGCATTGCTGCGTATAATGGCTTGCATACATGGTCCTTATTAGGTTTTTGAGTCTTTCACAGATAGTCAGGTATATACTAGTATTAC
The DNA here is from genome assembly GCA_032357855.1 of Amphibolips quercusostensackenii. NCBI lineage: Eukaryota > Metazoa > Arthropoda > Insecta > Hymenoptera > Cynipidae > Amphibolips > Amphibolips quercusostensackenii. The sequence continues at coordinate 5,499,774 of JAUELO010000273.1, read as the reverse complement.
GGTGGTCAGATGCTTGAATTGGCTACATTTTGATAGGAATGCGGCTGGCTGCGTTTTCACCTTCTCCTGATTTTTGTTGTTGTAATATGCTAATTGAAACCTAATTTTATTTTTATTTTAATAGTACAGAATTAATTATTTGTCTGTTTTCAGCCTTTATTTAATTTTGTGGATTTAGTCATTAAAAAATGAACTTGTAATTTTCAGAAACTTTTTCCATTCAGAATATACGCGTAAATTATATTGTTAATGGGAAGAGAGGGAGAGGAGAAACATTCTACTCATCTCCTGAAAGATCTGTCTGCCTATCGATAAATCAGAACAATATATTTAGTTATTAACATTATTTAATATCAACAACAATCTGACAGTTTTCAAGTCACTTTCTCGGTAAACAATCTGTTTACTATCTTAGCCTACGAGGTTCAGTGGTTGTGCCGACAGGGGGCGCTGCAAGGTCAATTTTTTCGAACTCCGTAATGCAGTTAGGAAGAAGGAACCTCGAGAAAGCGGAAATTGACAGATTACGTGTGGCCATCTTTGGATTTGGATAGTGAGACGCTTGTTCCCTCTAATCTATCTTTTGAAATATTATCAATAATAAATAGATATAATAAATATAGAAAATATATTGTATATATGATTATATATATATATAAATATTATCGGGTGAACTTCCGATTAAGTTTTTCCTCCAAAATCATTCACACTGCGTATACTTATGTATTTTGATGCGCTGATTACGAATATGATAGTGAAAATTGTCGACTAGTCGATTTTCATGGTAAAAACCATAAAAACCCCATAAAAATCATGGTTTTTCATGTTTATCTTAGTAAATAATAAGTATTCACAAAAAAACTTCAAATAAATGTTGTAGATATTGTATACAGGAACAGGGTGTGACCTTCCATTATTTCTGTGACCTGTCGCAGGGGTGCCTTCCCGCCCCCCACGGGACGTTGGAAAAGAGGCAGGGGTGTGACTTTACATTGTTTCTGTGACCTGTCATCAGGAGCCTTTCCGCCCCCCACGTGACTTTGGGAAAGGGGCAGGGGTGTGACCAAAGTTATTTACCCATCAGTCATAAACATGTCACTTGAAGGAAGGGGACTTTGGAAAGAGGGTCGGACGTGACCAAAATTATTTGCCCCTCAGTCATTAACATGTCAATTGAAGGAAGGCGCTGATTACGAAAATGATAGTGAAAATAGAAATGGCAAAGATCAATACGCAAAATTTCGGAAAATATTTC
>JAUELO010000273.1:5459967-5482234 GCA_032357855.1 Amphibolips quercusostensackenii | reverse complement strand
CATTTGTATTGTGGTGCATGGACGAAGATTATAAATAATTAAATAAATGAGTTTTATCGGAGAAATTCATAAAAAGATGTCAAAGAATGTGCAGTGCAGTAAAGATTCTATATTTTTTTATGAGTATGTGCAAAATAATAAGTGTGGAAATCGTGGAATATAAGTGTATAACTCCTGGTAACAACTCAGGCTGCGGCAGATAAATTTAAACTGTAAATGTTATATTTTTAATTGTTCTTTTTAAACAATTTTTAATTTGTCAGGGTTTAAGATAGTAATTTTTTTTTTAAGAATTCTGGGAAAATTTTGAATGACTTTTTGTTCTGAAAATTCAATTTTAACAGAATATTAAAAGAGATTTCACTAGACATCCAATATTGTCAAAAAATAATTTTAAAAATTTCAAGTAATTTTCTGAATTTCTTAAGATTTAATAAAAGTTTCAGAAAAAATTCGGTTTATTAATAAAAAGACTTTGAACTTTTGAAAGAATTTCAAAAATAATAAAAAAATTATAAAATATTTTAAAATCCAAAATTGTCAAAAAATAATTTGAATCATTTTAAGTGATTTTTTTTTAATTTTCCAGAATTTAATAAAAGTTTTAGAATAAAATAGAATTATTAAAAATGTGCTTAGAACTTTTGAAATAATTTCAAAAATAATACAAAATTCAAAAACATTCCGAATAATTTAAAACAAAACGTAGATTTTTTAAGATTTTGCAATCAAATTTTGAGTCTTTCAGGATTTTGAGAGCTTTCAAGATAACACAAAATTTTTCCTAAGATTCCTGGGAAAAATTAAAATTACTTTTTATTTTAATGAATTAAATAAGTTGGGTCATTTAAGTGATTTTTTTTTAATTTTCCAGGATTCAATAAAAGTTTTAGAAAATCTTAGAATCAGTTTGAAAAATACTTTGAACTTTTGAAAGAATTTCAAAAATAATAAAATTTTTTTAATTTAAAACAAAATGTAGATTTTTTAAGATTTTGAAATAAAATTGTTAATCTTTTTTAGGATTTTAAGAGGTTTCAAGATAATACAAATATTTTCTTGAGATTTCTAGGAAAATTTTAAATGACTTTTTATTTTGAAAAATTAATGTTAATAAATTATTTAAAAAGATGTCGAAGGGCATCTAAAATTTTCAAAGAATAATTTTGAACATTTTATGTAATTTTCCTAATTTTTTAGGAATTAATAAAAGTTTTAGAAAAAATTAGACTCATTAGAACTTTTAAAAGAATTTCAAAAATAATAAAAAATTTAAAAACATTTTAAATAATTTAAAACAAAATGCAGATTTTTAAAAATATTAAAATAAAATTTTGAATATGTTTCAGGATTTTGAAAGGTTTCAAGATAATACAACATTTTTCTTAAGATTTTTAGGAATTTTAAATAATTTAATTTTTTAAAATTAATTTTAACAAATTATTAAAAAAGATTTTGAAGGACATAAAAAATTATCAAATAAATAATTTGGAACATTTAAAGTGATTTTTTTCAATTTCCTAGGATTCAATAAAAGTTTTAGAAAAAAGAAGAATCACTAAAAAAATACTTCGAATTTTTGAAATAATTTCAGAAATAATAAAAAATTTGAAAACATTCCAAATATTAATAAAGAAAATGTAAATTTAAAAAAAAAAAAAAAAAATTTTGAATCTGTTTCAGAATTTTGAGACGCTTCAAGATAAAAAAAATTTTCTTAAAATTCTTAGGTATATTTAAAATGCCTTTTTATTTCAAAAAATGATTCTTAACAGATTATTAAAAAAGTTCTTGAAAGACATCCAAAATGGAAAACACTTCAAATAATTTAAAACAAAATTTAGATTTTGAAATTCTAATAATTATTTAATAAAAACAACAAAAATTGAAATTGATACAAATATTTAATTTTACCACCATTCAGCTGCTTGCTTCTGTACTTATTTTAGACTTATTAATTACTGTTACACTTATTATTACTAAAAAAAATATTTCCGGTCAAAATTTGGAAACAGCCTTAAGTTTTTTCATTATTTTATGTTTTTCTCCCATACATTGCGATGCTAAAGTCAGCCGTCCTGATCGGAGCGCCAACTGTCGGATTAGTTCACTGGTCCGGATGCTAAGAAAATCTACTGCTACATACACCTACACGGTCGATGCTCAGGGCTGATTCAGAGTAATCCCGGTACACCGAAGTAATTAAATTGTAATATAATTGTAATCATGAGTAATCCAATTGTAACTGGATTAACGCAGTTCTACTTCGGAGTTATCCACTTGTAATCCGGAGAAATTCATATTATTCGGAGTAATCTACTTGTAATAAAATTGTAATCCAGAGTATTATAATTGTAACCTGGAGTAATTCTGTTATAAAATGAAGTAATCTAGTTGCAATCCTTAATAATCCAAGTAATTTTGAGGAATGCAGTATGTTGGAGTAATCCACTTGTAATTCAGTCACAATCCTGAGTTATCCAATTGTAATCTTGAGTAATACAGTTTTAAATAGAAGTATTTTTATTCTAATCCAGTGTCATTTACTTGTAACATGTGGTAATTCACTTATTATCCTGACTAATTCACTTAATGTGGACTAATGTTTCGCCTTACTTAAAAATAATAGGTATTTCAATAACAATAATAATTATACAAATGAGCGACCTTCTAGGGCTTCCGTTTCCTCTCACCATAAAAATATTTTTCTACTATTTCAAAAATTAACTTTTTGCTATTTACTTTCCTTTAATAGGATTAACCGTTTGGCTCATCCCTGTTCCCTTGCTTTCTCTTAGACCTTCCAATTTCTTCATCCACTTCACTCCCTGTCCACTGCCATCCAAAATCCACCTTACACATTCATCCGCACTCAACTTTCCATCTTACTCTCCTGTACACTTCTCTAATACATGTGCCCATGACTCCATTCCGTAGCCTCATACTCTGCACAAATTCTCCTCTTCATCCATCCAATATCTACAGGCTCTTATTCCTTTTCCTATTCTAAACTGTATCACCCTCCTCCATTTATCTTTCTTTCTTATTTCCATTTCTATTTCTTCATTTACTCCCTTCCTTCTCCCTTTTTTCATATCTATCACATCCCACACCCTACCTTCTTTGATCGCTTTCTCTACTTTTTTCTTGTATTTCTCTTTTCCCTTTTGCCTTTTCCTTTCCAACATCCTCTCATGTTCTCTTTTTCTCCTGTTGTACTCCCCCTTCTATATTTCCCTTTTTCTCCATTTTTTTTACGCACTCTTCCATTCTCTCTTTAGTCTCCCTGCATTCCTCATCCCACCAGCCTCTCTTTCCCTCTTCTCTTTCTTCTTTTATATCTATTTCATCCCTCACCTTCTCAATGGACCCTTTCAACCTTTCAATCAAGGAGTCTACTCCTTTCTCTTCTTCAAACCTAACCTTTTCCTTCTTCATTCTTGGTTTATACACCATCAACTTATCTTTCCCCCAGACTCCCATTTTTGTTTTCCTTTCTCCCCCTCTTTCCTTTCTCCCTCTGCCCTGTTTACTGACGCCACCTTTTAGTATTGCTATTACCAAAAAGTGCTCGGACCCTATCTTATTTCCAACCTTCATACTCCTTATCATATTTCTGATTCTTTCTTCCGCAAGGATGCAGTCGATTTATATCTCTCCCTTACCTCTAAATGTGATCTCTCCTTCCTCATCTCCTTTCATACTGCCATTACATATAAGCCACTCTGTTTCTCCTTTCATCGTTCTTTCCTTCCATCTACCCCCTTATTACTCTCCAACTTTCCTCTTCCCCTCTTCTTCTATAGACACAAACTACTGCTATTTTGACTTTTCCAACTATAAACCTTCTTACCATTGTTCCATACTTTACCTCCCTATTCCCCTCTTTCATCCCTTTCACTGACAATTCTTTTTTTACCCTTGAGATCATGCCGCCCATCCCTCTCCCTTTAGCATGTTCTTTTCTTGCTTCTTGCATCGTCCACACATAAGCTTTTGGTGACATACTTTTCATCCCCTTACAGTCTTTCTCATCCGCCCAGGTTTTACTCATCATAATCACATTCCACGTTTCTAACTTACCCCAGAATTCTTTATTCTTGTTCATTAATCCTGACACATTCCAGAAAGATATTTTCATATTTTTCTCTGACCTTCCCTCACCTACCCTCCTCGCTTTTCTTCCCTCCTGTCGTTTGGAAGCCCCTCTGTTTGGGTTATAGATTATTTTGCCTTTTCACTTTTCTTACCTTTCTCCATTCTTTTTCCCCTTTTCGTTAATTCTTCTACACCTTCGTTCCAGAACCATGCCTCCCCATTTATCCATATCCTGTCTTTCCTTATCCATGCAATGTGCCCCTTTTTCCTCTCTACTCACGTCCTCTGCTCTATTTGCCACTTCCTCTTTCTCTCCCTCCATGTCAAATCTTTTTTACTTCTTTCCCTTTTTCCTCTTAATAATTTTTTTTCCATAATTTTCTTTTTCTCCTCTTCACTCCCTGCTTTTACTAGAAACATTTGTTCTTTTGCTTCATTTGTTTCTCCTATTCTCTTAACGCCGTCTACCCTTACATGAACTCCAATATTTCTTATAAGATTTTTGATTTCCGTTTCCCCTGTTTCACTCTCCACTTTCAATCTTTTAATTACTATGTTATTTTTCCTCTTCACTTTTTCTTTCCCTTCCAATCTTCTTTCAATCTCATTCAGTCTCTTCTTCAACCTTTTATTCTTATTTCGCATGTTCTTATCACTCTCTTTTACTACTTCTGGACTCTCTGTTTCCTTGACCATATGCTTATTCTTGATTTCTAATTTGCTCACCCGTTCTTTCAACTGCTTTATCTCGTTATTTCTCTGTTCATCAACCTCTTTCTTTTTTCTATACTCTCTAGTTTACCTTAAACATTGTCTTTTTCCTCTTTCTAGAGTTATTCCCACTCTTTTCTCTTTTCTCTTACTTTTCTCACATTTTCAACCAAAGAAATAAACTTTCAAACAAAAGTATGAATTTTCATTTAAAAGATTAATTTTCTGTCAAAAAAGAAATTAAAAAATTGTCTTTAAAATTAATCCTGTTAGTTGGAAATTCACGTACGTCTATTGTTAAGGCGTAGTAATCCACTTTAATTTTACGTAATCCAGAGTAATCCTATGCAATCCCGAATAATCCACCTCCACTGGACCGCATTTTTAGGCGTTATTTCCCCTTGCTAATAATTAATCAGCAAAAAGGGAAAGGGGGACGTGGGAAGCATTAAATATAAAGGGGAAAGGGAAAAGAGAAAGGGGAAACTGGAAGCGGAAAAAGGTTAATGAAAGGGGAAAGGTAAGGCAAAGGGAATGAGGAAAAGGATATGAGAAAAGGAAAAAATAGAAAAGTGAAAGGGGGAAAGTGGAAGGGAGATGTGGAAAGAGGAATGGGAAAAGGGGAAGGGAAAGTGAAAAATGGGGAAGTGGAAAGGAAAAGAGGAGAGTGGAAAGGGGGAAGTGGAAAGGAAAAAAAGGAAAAAGAAAAGAGGAAAGGAGAAAGGGAAAGAGGAAAACTGAAACGGGAAAGAGAAATAGAAAAGGGGAACGGGGGTAGTGGAAAGGGAAAGTGGAAAAGGAAAAATGGAAAAGGGAGGAGAAAAATGGAGAGTGAAAACTGAAAAAGGGGGAAATGGAAACGGGAAATGGAAAGGGAGAAGGAAATGGAAAGAGAAAGTCGAAAGCAGGAAAGGGAAAGAGGAAAGGATAAAACGGTGAAGCAGAAGAGGGAAAAGGGTAAAGCGGAGGGTAAAAGGGAGAAATAAAAATAGGAAAGGGAAAGGAGAAAGGAGGTAAGGGAACAGAGAAAAGGAAAGGTAAAAGGCGAAGGGGGATAGGGAATGGGGGAAATGGCCAGGAGAAAAGGGAACGAGAAAAAGGAACAGGGGAACAGGGAAGGGAAAGGGGAAAGTAAGAGAGAGACAGAGAGATTTTTCAATCCCGACCTCAACACACTGTTTTTTTTTACTTTAATTCGACTGCTTCAGTAACTATTGTAGTTGATAAGCTGAGGCTCAGTCAAGGTTTAATAACGAACCGATTCGCATCTTCTTAAGGATGCGATCTTTTTTAATGCAACATTTTTCCCGACTTTCTCAAGTATCCCGATTATTATTTTTCGTATTTGGATTTCAAATTTTCGGTTTCATTTATGCAGCACCAATCGATTCCTCAATTTTCCCTTCTAATAAAAATCGGGACTCGTCAGTGACTCCGAAATTATCGGAAGAGAATACTGGAATCATTGATGGCGTCAGCTATAGACGTGAGTTTATAAAATAAAAAAAATTGGCTGAAAATTATAACAAATGAGTTTGGAACGTGATTTTTTTTATTTTACTTCTTCTTAACAGTAATTAAAAATTTATAACTAAAATCCGTGTATATAGCAAAAGTTAAATTAAATTAGAATTATTTTTATAATTAATAATATATCATTTTTTAAATAAAAATTACTTTACGGAAAATCTGCAATTGACACGTTATTTTAGGCCTGTCGTTAAATCGTATCATTCATATTGCATTGTACGGTCGTATCAAATCGGTAGAAATTGCGATGTAATAATTGACTTTATGGTAATCTTCATTCAGAGCCGAAGAAATAGATTTAAAGACTTTATTAATTTGGAAAAATTGCAAGTCACTCACTTTTATTTGAAGCATTTTTTCATACAAAATAAACATTTAAAGTTATTATTTATTTTTTAAGTTTATTTGTTTTTGAGGTTTATTAAAATATAATTTGCCTAGGATTGTTGAGGAAATTCAATGATCTTTGAAGATTTCAAATATGTCAAATTAAACACAAAAATGTTAATTTTTAACAAAAATTTAATTTGAAACCAAATAGTTACATTTTCAACCAAAGAAACGAATTTTTAAATAAAATAAACCTTTAAAAAATCATAACACGATTTTTTTTAAAAAAGCAGTTTAATTTACAAATAAAAACAAAATTAAATTTCTGACAAAAAGACAAATTTAAAATAAAATACATGAATTAAAAAAAATTGTTACATATGTAACTAAAAGAATGAATTTAAAATAAAATTATGAACCTTCAAAAAGGAAATAAAAAAATTGCCGTCACTTATATTAAAAAAAAAATAACATGAATCCTACACCAATTACGCGTGCAGTTATTAAATTTTTTAAACAAAAAAAGTAATAGTTGATATTTTAATCAACACATATTTAAATTTTTAATAAAAAATAGTTGAGTCGAAGAAAAAGGATTTTTAAGAAAGTAGTTGAATTTTCAATGAAATACTTAAATTTCCAACTAAAAAAATTAATTTTTTGCCCAAAAGATAAATAAAATTTTCAAAAAAAAACATTTGGCAGAAATAGTAACATTTCTAACACAAGAATTGAAATGAAAATAAAATGATAAGTCTTCTATCAGAGAAACGAATTTTTATAACTGGTTCATTTTTTGATCAAATAATTAAATATTCAACTAAAAAGATTAATTTTCAACCATAAAGATTAATTTTCTATCGAAGAAGACAAATTAAACCAAAAACATAAATTCTTAAGAAAAAAATTTAATTTTAACTAAAGAAATATATTTTAAACCAAAAAGATAAATTTTTCACCAAAAAGAATAATATTATATATTATATATATTTTACCACAAAAAAAAAATTAATAAAAAAATCAATTTGAAAAAAAATACTTACATTTTCAACCCAAGAAACGAATTTTTAAATAAAATTATAAATCTTTAATCAGAACAATAAATTTTTTAACGAAATACTTTAATTTATAACTAAAATGATTAATTTTCTGCCAAAAAGATGAATTGGAAAAAAAATTAATTTAAAAAAAAATAGTAACATTTTCAATGGAAAAAATACATTTTAAAATAAAAGAATGAATCAAAAATAAAAAAATTGAGTTGTCAATGTAAAAATTTATTTTCAACTTAGAAAAAAATAAATTTTCAAACAAATATTTTTAAATTTTCAACCAAAGAAATTATCTTTTAACCAAAAGCATACATTTTTAACCAAAAAGATTAATTTTGCACAAGAAAAAAAATAAATTTTCAACCACAAACAATAATTTTCTACCAAAAAAGACGAATTTTGAACAAAACCCATTAATTTTTAACTGAGCAAGAATAATTTTTATCCAAAAATAAAATAATCATATTTTTAATTAAAAAAATAATTTGTAAGCATGAAAAACGAAGTCTTAACAAAATAGTTGCATTTTCAACAAAAGAAATAAATTGCAAACTAAAAAGTCGAATTTTTCACCGAAAAGATTACCATTGTACCAAAATACAGGAATTTTTAACACAATAGTAGCAATTTTCCACTAAAATAGATGAATTTTCAATAAAAAAAAGTTGAAGTTTCTACCAAAAGAGACGCATTTCCAAACAGCTTTTAAGATAACTTCAACTATTCCCAATATTTTGAAAAAACTTTCAAAATAAAATATTGACTTAAAATCTTTCAAATTGCATCTTTGAAAATATATATTTTGTTTTACCTTTGTTGAAATCTTCCCAAGATTTGAATTATTTTCAAATCTTTTCATAAATTTCAAGACAAATCTTTCAGATTTTTTGCGGCATCTTTAGAATTCTATGAAAATGTTTTTTTATTTGCTTTCAAAACCAATTTTCAAAATAAAATTTATATAGAATTTTCCCAGGAATCTTAAAATTTTTATTTTATTTTTTATTTTCCTGCAACCATACAAAATTCTTAAAAAGATTTTAAGTTTTTTACTCGAAATCCTCAACGATCTTTATTTTGTTTTAAATTTTTCGAAATCTTTTCAAGCTTAAAATTATTTTTTCAATCTTTTCAAAACTTTTAGATATCTCTTGAACTTCCTCGATTTTACTTCTAAAATTTTTTTCTCGCAACATTGAAAATGTTCGCTTTTAAATCTTCTACATTCTTTTACGATATTAAAAAATCATTTTTGAAGTGAAACTTCTTTTGGGACGGAAATTAATTTTAAAAAAAACCAGGGACCAAGCGACCGTACGACTGTACGACCAGACAGGGCCTGCATCGAGAAATTTCTGTCTTTTACTTTTGCCTTTTCCCTTTTCAAACAAGAAAGGAAAAAAGGAAAGTGGAAAAGGGAAAGAGAAAAGGGGGAGCGGAAAGGGGAAACGGGAAAAGGACATCGGATAAGGGAAAACGGGAAATGTAAGAGGGAAACGGGAAAGGGAAGTGAAGTGAATCAAAAAAATGGGCGACCCCGAAAAAGGGGAAAGTGGAAAGAGAAAGGGGGAGTGGAACGGGGACACGAGAAGAGGAAAGGGAAGTGGAAAAGGGGAAAAGAGGTAGAGTAAAAGGAAAAGTGGGAATGGGAAAAGAGAAAGTAAAAAGGGAGAGTGGAACGAGGACACGATAAGAGGAAAGGAAAGTAGATGAGGGGAACGGGGAAAGGGGAAAGGGAAAGGGGGGAAATAAAAAAGGGGAAATATTATCGGTTTTAAATTTGGTTTTCTTCCGAGCTGAAGGCCTAAGATTTAAAAGTAATTTAAAATTATAAAATAATTAATAAAAAATAACCCTTTTCTATTCCAGTTGATGCCTGGTCACAATACGACAATCCTGAGGAAGGAAATGAACGAGAAGGAGATATTCACGATTTTCCTGAATCGAGGAAAACTACTACCAGAGATCGAAAACTTTTATGGCCGAAAGGCGTCGTGAAATATTGGATTCATTCATCTATTGGTGAATTATTTGAAAAATATAATATTATATCAATCAAAAGAAGAGATCACAGTCCGTCCCCTTTTTTTCCCTAATCCCCCTTTTTTCTTCTTAAATTTAAAAAATTCCCTCAAACACCTAAAATCGAAAATTCATAGAAAATTTTCTCCTTTCTTCCTTTTTGAAGTGAAAATTCTTATGGGACTGATTGAAAAAAAAGCGCGACCGAGCGACTGGGCAGTGTCTAATTGATAACTCTCTCTCTTACTTTCCCCTTCACCCTTACTTAAAAGGAGAAGGGGAAAAAGAAAAGTGGATAAGGAAAGCAGAAAAGAGAAAATAGAAAGGGGAAAGGGAAAGTGGTAAGGGGGAGTGGAGATAGTAAAACGGGAAAGGTAACTGGGAAATGGACGTGGAAAAGTTAAAGGGAAAAAGTGAAATGAGAAAGGAGAATGAGAAGAGGAAAAGGGAAAGTGTGAGTAGAAAGGGGGAAATTGGAAATGGAAGGAAAAAGAGAAAGTGGGTGAGAGAGTAAAAGGGGAAAATAAAAACAGGAAAGGAAAGTGCAAAAAAGAAAGGGCAAAAGGAAAGTGGAAAGGTGAAAGTAAGAGAGAGACCGAGAGATTTCTCGATCACACATTGTTTTTTTTTGACAAGGTTCCGAAGCATTTATATGAAGAATCATAAACACAAATTAGGGGTTTCACTGGCTAAAATGCTCTAAAAACAGGGGAAATAAAAAAAAATTTCACAAAAATACGAAAATAATTTCTTTAAAATAAAATTAATGTAGCTACATAAAGTTTAAAGTGAAACTTTTCAAATTACTAATATTTCTAGTAAAAAAAATTGCTTTTTAATAAATTAGATGAATATTCAACCAGATAGTTCAATTTTTAACAAAAAAAAGATTTTTCAGTACAGAAAGAAAATTTTTTCAACTAAATTGTAGAATTTTGAAGCCGAAAAGACGAACTCTTTTACAAAACAGTTGAACTTTCAAACAAAAAAATAAGAATTTTCAACAAGATAGTTCAACTTACAACCACAGAGATTAATTTTAAACAAAAAATGATGAATTCTAAACCAAAAAAGGAATAGTTGGCTTTTAACGAAAAAAAATTATTTTTCAACCAAGAAAAGGTGACTTCTCTAACAAAAAATAAATTTTCAAACAATCAATTGAATTTTCAAATAAAAATGATGAGTTTCTTGAAAACATAGGTAAAAAGAGGAATTCTTTAAAGAGGAAAACAGAGGAATAAGGGAAAGACTGTGAAATCTGTTACATATATATGAGATTCCCATCCCCCTTTTTTCTTACAACTGAACCACTGAATAGCTAGGATCCCTGTGAAAGAAGTAAATGAAATAAACCGATTTCATATTTTCTATCAGCAAATGCACCCAGAGAGCTTAAAATATTGAAAGAAGCTATGGACACTATTATGGAAAAGACTTGTGTGAAGTTCATAGAAATATTCCCAGACAAAAAGGGCAGATTTCCATCATCCTCTTGGTTAAACGTTACTGGAGATAAGAGAGGCTGTTTTTCCGATCTAGGTCGTTCTAGATATGGTGCAAGTACTTTAAATCTGGATCTTACAAGATGTTTTCAAAATAAAGGTCACGCAATGCACGAAATGCTTCATACTCTGGGTGTCTATCATGAACAAATGAGGCCTGATCGTGATGATCATATCAAGGTTGTGTGGGACAATATCAAAGAGAGTAATATTCTTTATATAAATTATCTCAAGGGGTAGTCCATACATCACGTAACGTTTTTTTGGATGATTTTTGCACCTTCTTTCTCTCTCTCTCTTTGTAACGCTAGCGTAACAGTTGACAATCGCTCTCCTCTAATATTTGCTTTAGATTGTATTTTAGTTTTTAAACTACCGGTGACCCGACTCATGCAAAAATACTTTGTAATTACTAATCAGTGTTCTACCACAAATCACAACAGATACGAGTCTGAAAAGCACACATATTCTTCGTGGCTTGAGGCTTCATGGAAGACTGCAAAAAATTTACATTACTCCTTCAGTTTTTTTATATTTATGCAAAATACAAATTCTGAAAAGAGGATGTGAATGAGAAGGTTTGTTTAAGATTGCAACAAAAACTTTAATTTTTTTAGAAATGTGATTCCACCGCTCTTTAACGGTCCACTTTCCAAATCCTGTCACTACCTGTATACCGGCAAAGATATTGTCGTAGAGAGACCCAATGAACGACCAATTGCGAGAGAGGACTTCTTACTGTGTTCATGATTGGCCATTTAAATTACGCGTGTTAGTTTGAAATTCTAATAAGGTATTTTTTTTCATAAAATTGTTAAGGAAAAAGAAGTAATTTCAAGAAATAAATAATCAGTTACAATGTTTTCTAATCTTGAGATTATTTTTAAATATATAGGTACACAAGCTTGGTTATACATAAGTAATTCTTTTATTTAAAAAGAAAATCGAAATATAAAAATAACTTAAATAACTATTTCATTACCAACAAAAAATTAAAATGTTATAATTACACAGTCTTATTGCTTTTCAAAATTATGTAAACAAAACCGTACGTTTAAAAAGTTTCTTGAGCAAAAAATTATAGAATAAGTATCGAAATACATAAATAAATACAATAAATAACTAAATTTGAAAAAACTCCTGTTTTCGGGTGGTATGAGCAAATAATTAATAAAACAGCATCAAACAAAATTTAATTTAAATTAATGTCAAGTTTTAAAAAACTATATTTTTTAAAAGTCTCTTAAATAAAAAAAGTTTAAAAATAACTAATTAATTCAAAAATTCAAAAATATTTTGAATAATTTAATTTCGATTAATTACCAAGTTTCTTTACAGTAACCTTATAACCTTTAATGATGCTAAGTTTACACTTTTTTACTATTTTGAAGTGTCCTAAGAACTAAGTTAAACAATTTGTTGACGTTCAAAAATATAGTGGCGTTTCTTCTCTTTGAATGAAACTGATTTCATAAAAAATGCCTATAAAGAAATGTAAATAATTATTCATTAACCAAATAAAAAAAATGTGATTGTTGTTAAATTTCGTTTTTGTAACAAATATTCCTAATAAATAATTTTTTTTACCCTTATTCTTTTTTATCATATAAATAATTACATTAAAAAAATGTTACGTAACATTTCTTGAACACTCCGTCCTCTCCCGCTGCAACAGGACCATAACAGCTAGTTCCTCTTGAAGCCTTACGTCACCCTTAAAGCGTTATGTAATATATGGACGACCCCTTAACGATAGGGTGACTAACAAAAATAATTTTTGAATCTGAATCGTTTCGGTCGGGTATCCATCCGTCCACCCGTCGTTCTTTTCTACAAGTAGGGGTCGTAAGAGGTAAAGCTTGGAGGGGTTGTAGGGGAAAAGAGGGAAATAAGGGAAGGGGAAGTAGGAGAAATGAGGACAGGGAAAATGAGAAAAAATGATTGGAGGGGAAGTGAAGGAGAATGAGGTAAAGAAAAGGAGGGCAAATAAGGGACAGAGAAGTAGGTGAAATGATGAGAGGGGAAGTAGGGGAAATAAGGGGAGGGATAGTAGAAGAAGTAAGAGAAAATATGGTGTTGGAAGGTAGATAAAGTGAGGTGAAATGAGGGAACAGGAAATGGTGGAAAACAAGGAAGGGGAAGCAAGGGGATAGGGAGTGGTGGGAATACGGGGTGGGATGTAAAAGGAGGGTAAGTGGTAGAAAGTAAGGGAAAATGTAAAGAGGGAAAGCGAGTAGGAGGAAGTAGGGCGAATGAGGGGTAGCGAAGTAGGGAAAATAAGGGGTAGAGAAGTAGGGGAAATCAGGGATGGAGAAGAAGGCGAAATAAGTAGAGGGGGCAGGGCAAATTAGGGGCGAGAAGTAGGGTGAGTAATGGATAGGGAAGAAGAGGAAAATGGGGAATGTGAAGTAGGAGAAATAAGGAGTAGGGAAGTAGGGGAAAATGGGAGAATAAAGTAAAGACAATAAGGGGTAGAGAAGATAAGGGGAATGTGGGAAGAAAGTAGAGGAAATGAAAGCAGGGGAAGTGAGAAGAGAAGTAGATGTGAACGGAAATTATTGGATGAGCAGTGATGGGAAATGATGGGAGGAGAAGTATTGCAAATGAGGGATTGAGAAAAAGGGAAAATGATAAGAGAAAAAGTAGGCAACATGAGGGGAGGGGAAGCCAAAGAAGTGAGAGTAAATAAAGGGTGGGCAATAGAAGGGAAATAAGATGCGGGAAGGTGGATAAAGTAAGGAGAAACAAGAGGACGGAAAGTGGTAGAAAGTGAAAGAGAAGAAGTGAGGGGGAATAAGGTTGGGGAGTGAGGAGGGTAAGCAATAAAAAATAGGGGAAAATGAGAGATGGGGGTAGGGAGAATAAGGTAGGGCAAGCAGGTCAAATAGGGGTGTAGAAATAGGATATAACGGATGAAGTAGTAAGCGAAATAAGAGGAAAGGAAATAGGGAAACTAAGGGAGGGTTAGGAGGGGAGATAAGGTCGAGGGAAATGAGAAGAGAAGTAGAAGTGAGGAGAAATCATTGGAAGCAGAAGTGATGGGAAATGAAGGAAGGGAATGTAGGGCATATAAGCGATAGAGAAGTAAGGGAAATTATAAAAGGGTAAGTAGGGAATATGAGGGAAGAAGGAGTAGAAGAAGTGAGAGGAGATAAGAAGTTGGTAATCAAAAGGAAATGAGATGTCCGAAGGTAGATAAAGTGAGAGGCAATATCGAGACGGGAAGTAGTGGGAAATCGGGAAAGGAGACCTGAAGTGAGGGTGAGCGGTTAGAAATAGGAGGTAGGTGAGTAAGGAAAGGGAGAGTGGTGGCAAATCGGGGGAACTGAGGGGCGGGGTAGAGAAAGTTAAGGATGAACATGAGGGCACATGAGGGTAAAGAAGTAGGGAAAATAAGGGGTGGGGAAGCAGGGAATATAAGGGTCGGGGAAGAAGGCGAAATGAGGGGAGGAGAATTAGTGGGAAATGGGGGAGAGGAAGTGATGCAAAATAAATTAAAATAAGAGAAGAAGTAGAATAAATGAGGGAGGGAAAGTAAAGAAAATAAGGGTAGGAAAAATAGGGAACGTAAACTAAAAATTGTCGGTACCAGTAACAAAAAAATTGCAGGTACCGACAAAAAGATTTCTGGGAAAATTTTTAATGATTTATGTTTTATTTTAAAAGATTGATTTTATGTTTTAAAGATTTCAAAACGTGGCAAAAATAATCTTAAAAATTTTTATACTTTTTTTTATTTTGGAGGTTTTTAGTAAATTTAGGAAACCTAAAGTGTTTCAAAAGATATTTAGAAATGTTAGAAATGTTAAAAAGATTAAAAAATAATTAAAATCTTAAAAAGATTTGTAAAAAATGTTGACGAAAAACAGATTTTTTAAGGTTTAAAAAAAATTTGAAAGATTTTTAATAATTTTGAAAGTTTATTAGACAACAATAAAATTTCTTTAAGATTTATGGAAAACTTGTCAATAACTTTAAATTTTGAAAAATATATTATAAAAGAAAATTTAAAAAGACTCAAAAATATTTCCTAAAATTTCAAAGAAGGATGTAGAAGATTTTTATGCAAAATTTTGTAATTTTGTAAGACTACAACATTTTAGAAAAATGCGAGTAAGTTTAAGAGATATTTACAAATTTCAAAACGATTAAAAAATAATGTGAAACTTGTAAAGATTTATTTTATTTTTTTTTGAAAATTTCGAAAAAGAAGCTTTTTTAAATTACAAAAGGTTTTTAGAAAATGCAAATTTTTTTTTAGGTTCCTAGGAAAATTTACAATGATTTGTTGTTAAGAAGAACTAATTTTAAGAGAATATTTTTAAAAAACCAAAACATTTGAAAAGATTAAAAAATTTTTCAAAAAAGAATTTAGAAAATTTGAAGGAAATTTTTTGTATTCATATAAATTTTAGAAAAAATTTAAACAATTTAAAAAGATATTTAGAAGGTTATAAAGGTTTAGAAAGATAAAAAAATTTTAAACTTAAAGATTTCAAAAAATTTCGAACAAAATGTAGATTTTTAAGAATTTCGAAAAAATAAGCTTTTCAAGAATTTTAAAAGGTTTTAAGACAATCAACATATTTTCTCTAGATTCCTCGGAAGATATAAAATGTTTTTTAATTTTGGAAAATTAATTTCAAGAAAATTTTTAGAAACCTTTAAAAACTAAATTGTAAAAACAGAATCTGAAACATTACAAGACAATTTTTTGAGCTTTTTAAAATTTTGTAGAGAAGTTTATTTTTTCAAGAATCTTAAAAAAATTATATTTTTATAACTTTAAAACCTTTAGAAACAAACTAAGTTTTCAACAAATTTTGTACAAATGAACAGCTATTCAAAGTTGTTATTTTGTATTAAAAATTATGTTGTCCGATTTATAACTTTTTAAAATTTGTTAACTAAAATGATACAACTTAAAGTAGTGTGTGTGTTCAAATTTGGAAATAGTTTTTTTATTTATCGTAGATAATAATAAAGTATAGTGGAATCTTCACAATTAGTTTTCGTTTTTAGATGATGTATTCAACTTCCGTAGGTTGACTAATGAGATGGTCACCACTTATGGGTTACCGTATGATTATGATAGTATCATGCATTATTCGATGACTGCTTTTGCGAAAAACAAATCACAACCATCAATAATTCCATTAGTAAGTTATTCAAAAAGTTGAAAAATTCAACATTTTCAGCTAGGGACCATTTGTAAATTATGTAAAAAAAATTTCAAATTATCGTTGTAATTTTTACTGTTCACAGTTAAAGAATTTTCAATTGCAAAATAAGTTTAAATTACGTACCTTTAAATATTAATTTTGAAAATTAAATGATTTTCAATTCTACATTTTCAAAATGCAAGAATTTTCTAGTTGAAATCTTTGGAATTGTGGATTGTATAATTTGGGATATTAAGTATTAAAATAATATACAACATTTATGTTTGAAAATTAAAAATTATGTAAGTTTGAATTTTTAATTTCAAATCTATCAAATTAAATTAATTTTTACTTTAAATCTTCAAGATTGAAGAATTTTCCATTGTGAATCTTCAAAATTATAAAGTGTTTAATTTTGAATATTAACTAATAAAAAAATATGAAACTTTTAAGTTTTCAAATTACAAATTCTAGAAGTTTGTATTTTCAATTGCAAATCTACCGAATAGAATTATATTTTTTTTATAAATCTTCAAGGTTGAAAAATTTTCCATTTTAAATCTTTAAAATTGAACTACATATTATTAATAACTTTGAAAATCGCATCGTTTTACACTATAAACATTAGAATTTAATGACTTTTTAATTGTGAAATTTCAAAACTTGAGAATTTTAAATAGAAAATCGTTAAATTAAAAAATTTTCAATTTTTAATGTTAATAATTAAATAATTTCAAGAAAAAATTCAAAATTACGTACTTATAAAATAGAAATCTTGAAAATTGCATAGATTTGATTTCTACATTTTGAAAATGCAATAATTTACTGTTGTGAATCTATAAAATTGAAAAGTGTTTAGTTTTAAATATTTACTATTAAATTGATATGCAACTTTTAAATTTTCAATTTAAAAATTCTGTAAGTTTGATCATTTACATTTGAAATGTATTCAATTTGCAAAATTTAGAATTGAAAACTCTGGAATTTTGATCTTCAAAACCATTAAAATTAAAAATTTTTGATTTAGACATGTTTAAAATTGAAAATTCTTTAATTGTAAATTGTCCAAATTAAAGAATTTTTTATCGTAAGTCCTCAAAATTGAAATGCATATTTTGAAACATATTAAAAATTAAATCATTTTCAACTATCAGCTTTTCAAATTAGTAAATCTTTAATTGTATATCTTAAAAATGAAATAATTTTAAATTGTAAATCGTTGAAATTGAAAAATTTTCAATGGTAAATCTATAAAATTGAATAAATTTTAATTTTAAATAGTTAAAATTAAATAATTTCTAATTTTGAATTTTCAAAATTGAACTATTTAAAAAACGATAAAAACTGTATTGTTGTCAATTAGACAAAGTAAATATTAAAAAGTCTTCAATTGCAAATCTTGAAGATTGAAAAATTATCAATTTTAAATCTTTTAAATTGAACTTAAAATTGAAATTGAACTTTAAAAAAAACGTCCAAAATTTTATCGTTTTAAACTATAAACATTTAAAATTTTTGAATTCAAAAATCTTGAAAATTAAATAATTTTTAATTCTATATTTTTAAAATTCAAGAATTTTTTATTATAACTCTTCAAAATTGTAGAACTTAGAATTGTAAATCTTTACTATTAAAGAGTTTTTAAATTTGAAAATCTTCAATTAAAAATCATGCAAGTTAGTTTTACCGTTACAAAATTTAGCAATTCTGATGATTTACATCTGAAATTTTTTAATTTAAAAGAATTACAATTAAAAACTTTTGACTTTTGATCATCAGGATCGTACAAATTTAAGAATTTTTATTTATGCAACTTTGAAATTGAAGCTTTTTCCATTGTAAATTTTCAAAATTGTAGAATTTTAGAATGTAAATTTTTCAAATCAAAGGATTTTTATTTTTAAAAAATTAACAATTAAAATTTCTGTAATTTTGATGCTTGCCATTTGAAATTTTTTCAATTTGGAAGATTAAGAATTAAAAAATTTACTTTTGATTATTCAAATCATCAAAATCATTAAAATTTAAGAGTTTTTATGTATGAATCAATTTTTTAAAGAGTTTTGAATTGCAAATCATGGAAATTGCAAATCGTTAAGACTGAAAAATTCTCCATCATAAAAATTCAAAATTAAACTATTCCAAAAAATAAGTTTGAAATTACATACCTTGAAAATATAAATCTTGAAAATTTAATAATTTTCAATTTTATATTTTTAAAATTCAAGAATTTTTATATTGTAACTCTTAAAAATTGTAGAACTTAAAATTGTAAATCTTTACTATTGAAGAGTTTAAAATTTGAAAATCTTCAATTGAAAATTATGCAAGTTTTCAGTTTTATCATTAAAAATTTAGGCATTCTGATGATTCACATTTGAAATTCATCAATTTGGAAGAATTACAATTGAAAACTTTTGACTTTTGATCTTCAGAATTGTCCAAATTTGAGACTTTTTATTTATACAACTTTAAGATTGAAGTTTTTTTAATTGTAAATCTTCGAAATTGTAGAACTTTAGAATGTAAATTTTTCAAATTAAAGGATTTTTATTTTTGATAATTAACAATAAAAATTTCTGTAACTTTGATGCTTGCCATTTGAAATTTCTTCAATTTGGAAGATTTAGAATTGAAAAATTTACTTTTGATTTTCCAAATCATCGAAATCATTAAAATTCAAGAATTTTTATACATACATCAATTTTTCAAAGAGTTTTGAATCGTAAATCATCAAAATTGCAAATCGTTAAAATTGAAAAATTTCCTACCATAAAACTTTAAAATTAAACTATTCCAAAGAATCCATTTAAAATTGAAAAACCTTGAAAATATAAATCTTGAAAATTTAATAATTTTTAGTTCTATATTTTCAAGCTTCAAGAATTTTTAATTGTAACTTTTTACAATATTATAATATTGAATTGTACATAATTAAAATAGAAGAGTTTTTATTTTGAAAATATGCAATAAAAAATATGTCGGTTTCAAGTTTTATAGTTGAAAATTCTAAAATTCTATTACATTTTTTTTTATTTTCACTATTTGGAAGGCTGTGAATTAAAAATTTTTTACTTTTGATATACAAAATCATTAAAATCGTAAATGGTTTAAAACTTTTGTTTGCACCATTGTAAATATTTAAAACTGAAGTATTTTAAATTGCAAATCAATAAAATACAAATTTAAAAACAGATTTGTACAATTTTTAAATTAAAGCGTTTTCAATTGTAACTCTTCAAAATTGTACAACTTTAAATCGAAATTTTTCAAATTGAAGAATTTTCCATTTTTACAATTAACAATAAAAATTATGTAAGTTTTAAGTTTGACAATAAAAAGTTCAAAAATTCTGGTATTTACATTTTTAATTTTTAAAAAATTTTGAAATTCAGAACTAAAAACTATACATTTAAATTTTAAATCGTTAAAATTAAAGAATTTTTTATTCTGAAGCTTCAAAATTGAAGTTAAAAAAAAATTCCAAATTTCATACCATCAAATAGAAATCTTTAAAATGAAATCATTTGCAATTGACTAACTTTAAAATTTAAGAATGTTTAATTTTAACTCTTCGATTGTAGAATTTTCCATTGTAAATTAAAAAAATTTTTAATTTTGACGAATAACAGTTAAAAATTATGCATCAAACTCATCAAAACTTGAAAATTTGTATTTATAGCATCTTTAACATAAAACAGAAAAAATCAAAACATTGATCTAAAGTTGTTACATAATTTATGGATGGCCCCCTATTCAGTTTTTTAATCTTGAATCAAAATTTTCAGAAACAAGTAACACCTATTGGACAGAGAGATCATTTATCTCTCAACGACATCAAAAAATTGCTTATTACTTACAAATGCAAAGACATTGTTCCTGTTGTTAAAAGCGAAACAGAAGATAACGATAATAATGAACTAATGAAGGAAAACAAACCAAAAGAGACTGAACATTCTCTAGAAAATGAATCCTTTGACTTTTGGTCTCTTTTAGATAATTTCAATTCTGCAAAGAATTACATTTCTCCTTTTTATGCAGACTACATGTATTACCTATGATAATCTAAAATAATTGTAGAACTACTGACTATTATATGCAAATTAAATACAAAATTAAAATCATTTTAAAACTTGTCTAATTTCTTAAGATTCATTCAGATTTATTAGAGGGTCTCTACTTGAATTCAGGAAAAAATCCCTAACAATTCTAGGTTTTTTTTTAGGTACAATTCTTTAAAGTAAGTAAAAAAATTAATTTTCAACAAAGAGACAAATTTTCGTCAAAATAGTTAAACTATCAACTAAAATCAAGAATTCTAAACAATAATATTAATTTTCTATCAAAATACATACTGAGTTTTCAAATGAAAAATTATTAATTAAAGTAAAAAATTTTCAACTAAAATAATTAATCTTAAATTTGAATTCTTAAATTTTTAACCAAAAAGATAAATTTCCAAACAAGAATGTTAATTTCTACCAAAAAATACGATTTTTCAACAGAATAGGAATTTTCAAATTCAGAAGTTCAATTTTCTACGAAAAATGGAATACATCAACCTCGACTTCAGTCCCCCCGGTTTCGGTCTTCCTAGAACGGCTACTCGCCAAGTTTCTCCGGTGCGCAGGGCGAGAGACGTTACGATTATCGCCTCTGAATGGCTACACGTGCGTGCGTACTCACTCGAGTGTATTGCGAAATGTTATGAAAACAGTTCCGGAGCCCCTACATGTTTACGTTTGGATTTCCCCAACTTCAGACTAAAACAATTTGAAGACAACTCCCGACACTGGACTGTAACTAAAAGTTTGGTATAGTAAAACTGTTAGCTAAAAATTGTAATTTTTAACAAAAAAAAAATGAATTTTCAACAAAAATATTTAAATTATTAACCAAAGTGAGAAATTTTTAACTAAAATGATAATTGGTTGAATTTTCAAACAAGAATATAAATTCCTACCAAAAAAGAATTGTGATCTAAAAAAGAAAAATTTTCAATCGAGAATTTAGTAGTTAAATTTTCAGTTAAAAAAATTAATTTTGAACCAGAGGTGACTTTTTCACTAAAATGATGGAATATCAAACTGAAATAGTTAAATTCTTAGTTATAAAATTAATTATGAACCAAAAAAAAAGAAATTCTCAACAAAAAAGTTTAAGGTTCTTCATCTTTAATGTTTTTCGGCTAAAGATCTTGGTTAGCGAAGAATCACTTATGTTAGTAGGGGGGAAAGGGATGAAGCTAGTCAGTGAGTCGGCTGTAATAGCTGGCATGCCATCTGTTTTAGCGAAAACAGGCGGTCTGGTATGCCAGCTAGCCCGTTAGCGGAGGAGAGAGGGGGGATTTGAGTGACCCAAAAAGATACACAGAAGTTTATTTTGCTTATTTTATTCGAAGTATGTTGCTTACCATGTTGTACAAAAAAAATTACAGTTGCAGAGATTAACTAGACGAAATCTGTAATCCGAATGGTGAAAGAGAGACGGCGATAGCTCAACTGCGAAACCTTAGGCTGGCAACCAGCTGTAGATTTCCAAAGAGAGATCGATGTCGCAGTTTTCGGCGTTCACTTGGAGAAAGTCACAGCAATGGCTTGCTCGTAAGACATATGGCTGGCAACCAGTTGTAGGCACCTAGGGCTGGTATCCAGCTGTAGGGTTTTTGTAAGGGTGCTGGCACTTAGCTCCCAAACAACTGACGTTCTGATCCATGATCTAAGAATACACGGTCTAGCCTTAGGCGCTCCTAATTTCATCCCCAGTTGCGCTCTACCAGTGACAGACATCTCGGTTACCAGCGGCGTATCTAGAGAAAATAGCGCCCACGGCAAGCATTGTAAATTGTACGCCCCTG
>JAUELO010000273.1:5385029-5400167 GCA_032357855.1 Amphibolips quercusostensackenii | reverse complement strand
ATTACTAAAGCAATTATTCAACGAGTTCTCACTATTTCATTTATTATAATTTGCTACTAATTCTTTAGTATCTTATTTGACAACAAAATTAGAGGAATTTAACTAATATTTCCATAAGTCGTCAATCAATTATATTGAACAATATAGATAAATTAAACTAATTTCGATTCAGAGTATACTTACTCAGAAAATAGTAGTACACGACGAAATATTTTCTATTGTATATGTTTAATTATCACTCAGATATCTGACACTTTTATCAATGAAGTGATGAATCCTATTTCCTTCTACAGTTGCTCAAACAAATTATATGTCTCAAACAGAAGCGTCTGCAGTAAAAGCCTAATAAAAGTTACATTTTAACAATAGAAATTAAACATTTATGTTGCAGATAAAGTAAATTCATATCGAAAATTATATATTATCTGATCAACGACTTGGAACGAGTTCTATGTAAAGTTATTTGAATAAAATAGTTACACGTGCTTGATAGAGACAACATTAAAAATGAAGTCAAGCTTCACCTATATGGAAATGTTCGTCATGATAACTTTGAAAATAATAATTTCTCCTTAAATATTGAAGGATTCAAGTTTGATTTGTTCAATATTCGATGATTTTCATGCATTTTTGAGGGATTACAGTCAGTCCTCTATTCCCCTTTTTCCCGTTTTCTACCTATTTTTCTCAAAATCTCCTATATTTGAGAATTCGGTCATTTTTTCCTTCTGTTAATTTTTCATATAGAAACCTATGATATTCAAAAATGCGCGTCACAACTTATACTTGTGCAGCTATGAGCATTAGGTATTTTCACTTTAACCACCAGCTAACTTCACTTAGTTGAGTGCTGAGGGGAAAACAAGGTCCAAATGTACGGGACAAAACTTTATTTTTATAATATCTTCGTAATGAATAATAATTTTTAACATTTTATAATTTTATTAAATATTTCCTAAAATATATAAACTATTTTTCAAATACAATTAAATAGAAAAATTAGTTTTTACGAAGATATTAGCAAAATAGGGCGAAAATGAACTGAATCCCATGCATTTGGTCCATTGTTTTCCCCTCAGCACTCAACTAAGTGAAGTTAGCTGACGATGAAGTGAAAATGCCTAATTTCATTTATCGATGAAAATAATGGCAATAGATAACATGAAAACATAACCTATACGTTCCCTTTGCGAAAATGCCGGCTGAAAACGTGTTTATACAGGTCGAGCCGATAAGAATAGGAAAAAATGTCAAGATATTTTGCAGTTTCTACTTGAATTAGCAACACACAATAACAACCTGAATCAGCGGAAAGGTCAATAATATATAATTTATCAAAAATTTCGTCAAAAATAAAAGACATTTTTTACAATGCAATGTTGACATTCTTGAAGATATACTATAGGAAAGTCAAATTCTGCTTGCAAAACTAGCACTGTGGATGTGGTGAAGTCAATGAACTATTAACCGATTATTGTTCACTTTCTTATGCGAAAATGTAGAGTCCACTGCTAAAAATTTATCACGTCTCGCGTCGAAATTTTCAAATTTCTAATTGTAAACAATCCAACGGTTTCTGCCCGGACGTACCCACACAAGTCGCACTGACTCAAAATCTCAGTTCTCCTTGAATTGAGCAAAGTGGACCCCATCCTTTTTAAAATTTTTAACAGCTGCCTCCAAATTTTCGCACAATTAGATTAACAAATTTCCAATCAGTCAATCGACTGATTGACTTCACCACTTCAGTTCTTCCTGTTTGCTATTAGAATTTGACTTTCGTAGTATCGTCTTCAAGAATCTTGAAGAATGTCAACCGTCAACTGATATCAACATTGTCGCGAATGTCTAATTTGTTTCTTACGAAATTTTTGGTTATTTATTCATTACTGATCTTTCTGTGCATTCAGATTGTTATTCGGTTCATGGCGACTTGTTTTGACATTTGCCGGCTGAAAATGTGTTTACACAGATCGAGCCGATAGAAATCGAAAAAAAGGAAAAATATTTTGCAATTCCTGCTTGCAACAGCAACACCGAATAACAATCTGCATGCACGGAAAGATCAATAATAAATAAATTAACAAAAATTTCGTTACAAACAAATAAGACATTCGCGACAATGTTGATATCAGTTGACGGTTGACATTCTTCAAGCTTCTTGAAGACGTATTTTTATGTCATCAATTACTGTATTTACCAGCGATAAATAAAATAAAAGTTGAGTTTGAACATTTCGATAGTTACTCGTGCCAAAATTTTAATTTTAATTTTTTGGATTAGAAAGTGCGCGAGTAAATCAGTTTGCACGAAAAAAATACAATCTTCCCGATTTTTCGAAAGAGAAAAAGACTATCATTGAAATTATCACTAGCAATAGGTAAATTAATTTAATAGTTAAATAAGTAAATATCAATTTTTAATACTTTTTTTATAAACTCTATCATTTTTATACTATCTGCACGATATATATTTTTTTAATCCATTACAAATTCTCGATTCGTATTTCAAAAATCTAAACACTTTTTTTATTGTCCGACACTCCAAAATTCTGTTAATTATTTTTTTCCTGATTCATTACGGTATCAGCGTTTGATCCCTGCTGGAAGTAATAAGATAGAGATCCTTTCTTTTTAAATACTTTTGAATATGTATAATAGAAAGAGATAGAGAAAATGTATCCCATTCTATTTCTTTGTCAATTTAAATTCTTGTCTATTTTTTCAATCCCTTCTTTCCTATCTTATCCTATCCTTTATCTAACCACATCAATATTTTTCTATCTCTCTGTTGATCTAAATTCTCGCCTATCTTTTTCATTCTTCACTTCTCTATATATCTTTGAATCCTACATCTACGAACGTCTATCTTTCTCTATCCCCTCTTTCCTACCTTATCCTATCCTTTATCTATCCACATCAATATTTTACTATCTCTTTGTCAATCTGAATTCCCGTATATATTTTCCATTCTTCACTTCTCTATCTCTTCAAATACTACATCTATTAATGTCTATCTTTTTCTATCTCTTTGTCAATCCGAATTCCCGTCTATCGTTAACAATCCCCTCTTTCCTATCTTATCCTATCCTTTATCTTTGCACATCAATATTTTTTATCTCTCTGTCAATCTAAATTCCCGTCTATCTTTTCTCTTCTCCTCTTCTCTATCTCTTCGTCTCCTACATCTATTAGCGTCTACCTTTTTCTTTCCCCTCATCATATCTTATCATGTATTTATCAGTCCACATCAAAATTTGTTTATTTTTCTAGCAATCCACATTCCCGCCTATCCTTTTCAATCTTCTCTTCTATATCTTATCCTATCCTTTACCCTGTCCACATCAACATTTTTCTATCTCTGTGTCAATCTATATTCTCGTTTATCTTTTTTAATCTCCTTTTCTCTATCTTTTCGTATCCTGCATTCCTTGGTCACGAAAGGTAGGGAAAGAGATAGACATTTATTGAGATTGGGGATAGGAAAAGATAGTGTTTTAGGGACAGAAAGTGACCCATTGAGAGAGATAGAATAGTTCTATATTTTCCTATCTCCGAATTTCTATCTTTTTTCAATCTTTCTACTTCCATCAGGGATACCCACAGACCACAAAAAAAACTTAATTTGGGTTTTAATTAGAAGACTTAACTTCTGGGTTGTAGGCGGAGTTTGACGGTCAGTCTTACCCAAATTTGATTATTTTTCAAAAATCTAAAATTTTGTTTGTCTTGCAAAACTCGAAAATTCTTTTTCTAATTTTTTTCGGACTCATTTTTTAAATATATTTTGATAGTTGAAGACTGTCAATTAGATACATAATTTGGGTTCAATTCAAAAAATTATCTTTGGGGTTCAATAGCAGAGTTTCACGGTCAGCTTTATCCAAATTTTCTTATATTTCAAAAATCTTAAACTTTGTCTTCTGAAACTCATGAATTCTTTTTCTTATTTTTTTTGACTCACTGATGTAGTAGCTTTTGATATCCGCAGACCCGAAAACAAGAAAATTTAACTTCTATGTTCAGTGGCGTGAGCTTGAAGGTTAGTTTTATCCAAATTTAATTATCTTTTTTACGAAAATTCTTTTTTTAATTTTTTTTGGACTCATTCGGATACTATATTTTGATATAGGAAGTCTAGAAAAGGCATATGATTTGGGTTAAATTAAAAATTTATCTTTGGGATTCAATAGCGGAGTTTCATGGTCACTTTTATCCAAATTTGATTCTTTCAAAAATCTACAAAATTTTTGTCTCCTTACGCTCGCATATTTATTTTAACATTTCTTTCTGACTCATTAAGATAATAGCTTTTGATATGCTTATACCAGGAGGGAATCTTATTGGGGTAAATCAGAAAACTTAACTGCGAGGTTCAATGGCGGACTTCGACGGACAATTTTATCCAAATTTGGTTACATTTCAAAAATCTAAAATTTTTATGTCTTCCGCCACATGCATATTCTTTATAAAAAATTTCTTTTTCATTGAGATAATAGATTTTGATATCCGTAGACCATAAAAGGAAACTAATTTTGGTTCAATGAGAAAACTTAACTTCTAGATTCGGTGGCTTGAGTTTGACGATTAGTTTTATCCAAATTTGATTATATTTCGAAAATTTAAATTTTATTGTTTTCCGACACTCAAAAATTCTTTTTCAAATTTTTTGTTTCTGATTTATTGGGATAATAGCTTTTAATATCTGCAGACCAAAAAAGAAATATAATATGGGTTCAATATTAGAAAATTTAAATTCTAGGTTCAGCAGCATGGGTATGAGGATCAGTTTCATCCAGATTTGGTTATACAATTTCGAAAATCTAAAATTTGTTTTATCTTTTAAAACTTGAAAATTGTTTTATTTTTTTATTTTCTTCTGACTCATTGGAATAATACATTTTGATAGTGGCAGACTAGAAGACGTACATAATTTGGATTCAATAAAAAAAATTATCTTCGGGTTTCAATAGCCCAGTTCCACGATCAGTTCTATCTAAATTTGGTTGTATTTCGAAAATATAAATTTTTTTTCTTACAACACTCGAAAATTATATATTTAAATTATGTGGAAAAAATACTGGTAAAATTTGTTGGCTTTACAACTTTTGACAACTGTTTTGCGGATTTCTAGTTTATATTTCGTGGATCACAAATGATTCTCTTTACAGGTAGGCACAAAATCGAAAGACGTTTCAGAAACTTGGTATGCCTGCCATAGGTCGTTTTTAAGACGTTCTAATGACTTTTATTTACATTTGTGCCGACTGGATTAGCTTTTTTGAGGATTTAAATACTAAAATGTT
Source organism: Amphibolips quercusostensackenii (assembly GCA_032357855.1). NCBI lineage: Eukaryota > Metazoa > Arthropoda > Insecta > Hymenoptera > Cynipidae > Amphibolips > Amphibolips quercusostensackenii. Next base: position 5,394,862 of record JAUELO010000273.1, on the reverse strand, counting down.
GAAAAATTCTTTAAATTTCCAGAGAAAACATTTTTTGAAGTTAGTTAAATTATCGAGAGTTCAAAAAACTGCTCAGTGCAACGCAATTTTTTTTCTTTAATTTATATTCATAATTCTTTATTTGTATACCTTCTTACTGATTCAACCTATATTAAAATTTTTCAACCTTTTTCAGCTCGTTTAATTTAGGCCAAACATATCTTTGTCCATACGATATGGATATAATCAAGGAAGTGGATGGTGTACGACTGTACGTGGATGGAACTTCAGAGGGGCTTATTTAGTATCTACTACGGACTACCGATGCTACTGATCTACATTGTAAGTAAAATTAATTGTTATGTTTTAAAATATTAATACTTTTCTATTACTTATTTTTTAACTCTTCCGAAACTAAGGATTTTTCTTACTATAGTAGAATTTATTATACATTTTAATTATTAATTATTCTCTTTCTTTTCAGCTCGTACTGCTCGCTAGACGCGAGGATGTAGATATGGTGAGTGAGTTTTAGAATCCCCCACTGTCTTCATAATGTTGGGAACGAAAGGTTCGAACCGACGCGAACACAGTATTTTAATTATTTCTTTTCAAATCTCGTAGTGGCCGCTGGTTCTTCAGCGAGTAAACAGTTTATTTCAATTTATTAGATTAGATTCACTAGGCTTTGCTTGAACTCTTTTTATACTATTTTCTGAGTTTGATTGACATTAAGATTTCCGTAAAATTATTAATATCTTCTGGAATCTTTAGTCTTTTGTAAGTTGTAAATAATATTTTGATCATAGAAATCAAACACACGAGACCAAGAAAAGCCGGGGTATTTCTCGGATCAAAGGAAGCGCAATTCGGTTTTTGATGCTAATAATTTACTTCTTCCAGTTTTCCCTTTGATACGATGAAAACCCTAAAATAGTATTTAAATCAATTTCCTATGTACCCTAATTTGTTGAGATTTTTCTATTAATAATATGGTCCTACTAGAGTAATTTTAAATTTCTAGAAAGCTGAAATTATTTTTCTCTTTAACTTGAAGATACATTTATAACTAAAATTAACAGATATATTTATATGTACTTTACATTAATTTGTTATTGAAACTTCATAATTGTTAATTATTCTATATTTTTTGAAATTGTAGTTAAATTTAAAATAAGTCTTGATACTTCTTTTGTCTGTTTTACGATATAAATAAAATGTTGAAAAATATTCAAATTTAGTCATTTTTCAAAATAACAAATTATACATACCTTAGAATAGGGTACTACTAATGGTTTAACTACATGGAAAATGTAGACTGTATTTTAGCGTATTTGCGTCTTAGTTGGAAACTTTAAATTTTGTTTGTGCATTCTGTCTTTTATCACGATCGCTCCATTAAAATCTGATTGAATTTTTCGAATTTAACATTAAAAATAAATATAATTTATCAACAAAAAATGTTTCTGATATTTTGCTAAACGGTGTACGATTTCAGGAGTATTCTGTATGAGTGAAAAATGCCCTAACGTGTCCCTCAAGCTCAGGAGTGGATTTGTCCCGGGACGTAATCCCTAGAGTTAGGTTCTTATGCACCGGGGTGGTGAGAATGAAAACCATGGAGTGAGTCTGTTTTTGTGATTGGGTTTTTAAAATTTTTAGATATAGCTATAGGAAGGTAGGTAACTTTTTCTGGAATAAATGTTTAATTTTAAGCAGGTAGAACCACAGTAAAAATTCTGGGATGAAATTTTGATGCACCTAATTTCATTATGGTTTTCCATCTCCCTCGGAGTTGGGGTACGAAACTATTGTCAATTGTTTTTGCCGCAAAACTGTAAAAACAATGAACAGCAGGTGACGTGTCGTATCCCAAGTCCGAGGAAAACGATACCTTGTGTAAGTAGTACCATTCATAGTACCAAGCTAATTTTTGTTTCAGGTAAACGGTACCCTGAAATTAGCGTTAGATTCACACTTTGTTTCTTTCTGTGACCAGGGTAAAATATTTGTTTTCAGTATTTCACTCTGGATAAAATTGATATTGCTTCAGACGTATAAAAAATTGCGTATATTCGATTAAAATCGAAATGCTTGAGGTATTGAAAAACTCAGGGGAATATGATTTTTCTTTACTTTTTCCTTAAGGATCTCAATCACGGAAATGAATACGTAAATTGCGTTAAATTTTTGTCCATCTATGATGGATGGACAATTAATATTTATTTATAATATATATTTTTCACGCTAGTCACTATGCCTTGCAACATTTTTATTTCTTTCCATCTGACTTTTACTTGATATCTTTCTGTGATTTCCCTTTTTTCAGGATTTATTAAACATGTTTTAATAAACAGAAATTATCCTCCTCGGGAAATTATCTGTTTTATAGATTAACTTTTTACATCCTGTTTTCATAATTTAATCTATTTTTTCTTTGTGTCTTCAGAATGTAATAATTTGTACTTTTCTTAGAGGATTTTGTATATTTCTTGTAGATTGAAATTCCGGTTTCGGATAGATGCTCCTTTTTTTAAATTTTGTTTGAAAATTTTTTTGTATAAGATGGTGTGAATTGTAAGATCTATCTGAGAGACAAAACAGCTATTGTGGTTTAACTACATATATTTTTTTAAAGTATACCTTTTTGTACGATTTTTATATTTAGTGCCTATTTTGGGAGATAACATGATTGTAGTGCTTGATTTAATATCACAGATAAGTGTATTGTTTTTACAAGATTTATGGTAATAAAAATTGAAATTATTTAAGCTTTTTTTATATAGCATAAAATTATTAATTAAATTACGATGATGCAGTCTATTTTTTACAGACAGGATGACGTAAAAAGAACGAGCCCAAATTTATTAATATTTTATTTTTATTGGTATGTATATTTTTACTTTTATTTAGTTTTATATTGTATAATGTGGATAGCCATAGGTCAAGAAAAACTTGGAAAACGTTAAAAATGTTATAAGATTAAGATTCTGGTCTTAGAATATGAATGGTCGGGGAAAATGAAAACTCGTTCAGGGAGAAATTAGGGAATTTTGAAAATGAAGTACAAAATTAATATTTTATTGATGATTCCTATTTTAATGTTGAAAATTCAACTGAAATCTTTCTTGGTTGAAAATTCGACTATTTTTTTTTAAACCTCTTTTTTGTTTAAAAATGCATCTGTTTTAGTAGGCATTTCATCTTTTTCGAATAAACATGCATCTGTTTGGTTGAAAATTAATTTTCTTTGATTGAGGAAGCAATTATTTTGTTTAAAATTTTTCTTTTTTGCTTACATTTAAGTGTTTTTTTATTAAAAATTAAACTATTTTCTAGCTAAAATACATACTATTACAGTATTCGTTGAAAATTCATCTTTTATGGTTGAAAATTGAACTACATGGTTGAAGGTTTAACTACTTTGTTATTCTTTAATTTTCATCATTTATTTGAAAATTCCTCACTTTGGTTGAATATTCATTTCTTTTTGTTGAAAATTAATTTTTTTGACTGAAAATTTAACTATTCCAGTTGATAATTCATCATTTTAGTTGAAAATTCATCTTTTCGGTTGAAAATTTAACTATTTTGTTGAAAATTGATGTTTTTTATTTGAAAATTCAACTGTTTTACAGAAGATTCGTCTTTTGCCTTGAAATTTCAACAATTTGGGTAAACGTTTTTTTCTTTCTTGACTGAAAAAGTCTTTATTTGTTGAAAATTCGGCTTTTGGGTTTGAAAATTCATTACAATTTAAAATACGTCTTTTTGTTTGAAAATTTGACTATACCATTTTTGGTTAAAAATTGATCCTTTTGAGTTGACAATGCAACTATTTACTTTGAAAATTTTAATATTCTGATGAGAATTCGTCTTTTTTGGTAGAAAATTACTCTTCTTGATTGAAAAATTGTCTTTTTGGTTTTCAAATTCATCTATTTTGGTAGAAATTTCATTTTTTTGGTTGAATTATAAACTATTACATTTTTTGTTAAGAATCTAGCTTTGTATGTTGAAAATTCAACTATATTTAGTTTAAATATCAACTATTTTGTTGATTTTTTTTAAATATTAACTATACATTTTTTTTTAATTTCTATTTTTGTTGAGAATTAAAATTTTCGGGTTAAAAATTTAACTGTCTGATGAGAAGTTCGTCTTTCTTGTTGGAAAATTGAACTTTTTTGTTAAAAATAAATATGTTTTTGGTTGAAGTTTAATTTTTTTTCATAAAAAATCTAACATTGAGTTGAAAATTCATCTTGATAGGTTAAAAATTCAACTATTTGAATAGAAGTTTAACTATTTATTTGAAAATGTATTTTTTTTTTTGTTGAAAATCCAACTGTATTGCTGAAAATTTGTCTATTTGGACAGAAAATTCGTCCTTCCGGATTTGGTTACAAACTCATTTTATTGTAGGTTGAAAATTCAACAATTTGGTTGTTGAAAATTTTACTAGTTTGTTAAAAAGTTATCTTCTTTGATCGCAATATTAATCTGAAATTTTATTGTTTTGTTTTGTTTATAAAAGATTCTATTTTAAAAATGTTACAAGATTATAATGTCAGGGAAATGAAAAATTGGTCAGGTAAAAATCAAGGAATTTTTAGAATAAAGTCTTTCGACCACTCAGTATAATTTTTTAGTTTAAGAAAATATAGCTTATTTTCTTCGTAATAACAACAGGAATTTTGCCAGTTGATTTGATGGGTACATTTTTATCTATGCATATAAAATATATCACAAAATTAAATTAACACAAATGTTATAATGGGTTGGTTACTTAATTTTTTTTCTATTAGCAGATGTCACAAGTCACTTTATGTCAGGGGTCTCCACAATCCACATGTGCAGCCTGACCCAGGATCGACTGGCCATTTTCAGGATCTACCAGTTTTTTTCGATGGGAAACTGAGATAAAATTTACGACCCCTTGAAAGAAAATATTAGTTGGAAGGGTTTGGTTCATAAACCTAAGTCTTAAACCACGAGGGCCCCATTTTTTTTCTGCTGTGCAAGATGCAACTCTTTGAGGTACTTTGACTCAGGTAGAGGATGAAGGTCCTTCTGACAGTTCTGTGTCAAAGCTGAGTAGATCCGACCTATTGGCCCGGGATCGCTAGTAGATACAGGATCTACCTTTGGAGACCCCTGCTCTAGGACCTCTAGGTAACCAAATATATTTTTCTTAAATATTTAATATGTCCATTTGTGATAATATAATTAGATTTATCTTTTCTACTCCGCACGATAATTTTTAACCAATAACTTGTTATCAACATAAACCATAAATTAATTTTGTTGGCAGAGAAAATCATTCGGAATTTAACGTGGCCAAGATAAGAAAATCACGAAGTTCCGATTTCTTATGGGCAGATTAATAAGGAGATTATAATACTGTGCATGAAACAGTGCAGAGAATTATTGATTCAGAACCAGCTTTTATTATTAAAGTGACATACGAGGTTTAATAACCAATTTCGCTGCAACTTCTCATCATTTCTGATGGAGTGTTACTGGGAAGGTATTTTATGGTTCTTAGCATACTTTCGCTTTTTTATATCTATGAGCTATTCGAAAATGAGTAATGTTCTATTCAAAACATGTGAAAGGAGAAAAATTCGAATTCTAACATTTAAAAGTAAACTTGGAATAGTGATAATGTGGACTATTTAAAATAGAAATATTGTATGCCAAAATTGGTCTCTTGAAAAAATGGTAATAAACAATCATAAAAACGATTTAACGGTAGCATCGATGCATTTTATTATGTACACATACAGTACTCGATTACAATCTGCCGGATACAGTTACATACAAAAAAAATAAATAATGTATTTCTATATAGTCTCTAATAGTCATCTAATTAATTTATAAACAATTGTTCATTGAATGCCATTTGAGTTGTTCAATACTATACACTATATGATCTCCATAAAATAGAATTACGATACGTATATACAATTTTAAGAATAATCAGAGAACAGATATTTGTACGTTACAAGTCAGGCCGCTTGACCCGATAACCAGGAAATAATTTAAGACAAAAAATCTACTTTTGGTCCTCAAAATATTATTAAAGGAATGAAATAGAAAATCAAATTAAAGCAAGGAAATATCTCTTCTAAAATCGAGCTTGTCAATTAATTTTTAGAATTCCAGGCTGGATTTTTTTTAATTCGACAGTTTTTGAAAACTCGTATACATTTTGTAAAAGTCCCAGCATGGAATTATGTGGAAACTTCAACAATAAAAAAAAATACACTTACAAATAAAAATTTTCAGTTTAGTTTCGGGTCTTTATAATATCTCGATAACTCTCTTTTTTAGCTATTTTTTTGTAGACCTCTAATACTAAATAAACGGCATCCGTAATTGAGGAGTAAGCAAACAAGAGGATAAATCCATTTTTTGAAAAAAATGAGTTATGCATGGTTTTAGCATTTTTAGTACTCGACGAATATGATTATTGACACTTGGTTCATAAAAAAATTCTATCACATTAAAATTGCGCTTAAAACGATGTTTAATTCAAAATATAAATTTAAATCCGTATATGTGTACTAAAGTGTTCAATATGCTATACAAACTGCATAAATCCAAGCTAATAGATTCAATAATTCGATAATATTAGATAAGCATATAGATGGTTTCCTCTATATGATCCTATTTGAAGTTTTGCTCTATCTCTGGTGTTTTTGAGATATCAGGTTTTGTTCGCTTACTGCTCAATGAATAACCGGGACTAGAAGGAAACGTTGATATTCGAATCTACCAAAGCGATTGATTCAACGCTTTGTTCAAGATTCTTCGTAAAGGCCAAAAAGACAAAACACTTCGGAAAACTAATCAATTTATAATACTAATAACAGATTCTAATATCCTAAATCTTTCTATAACGAAATCAGAAGGCTACAAAAATTATCAACAAAAAAATTCCGAAGTATTTTGTTGTGGTGTCATAAAAAATGGAATGTTTACAAAATATCTTTTAAAAACAAACAAAAAACACAGATCACATTGAATTATCACTATCTCTTTTTTTTAATATTGACGCCTTCGATCGAATTGCTCGGAATGATATGGGTAGTGCGTGCCGTTCATTTATATTCTTTGAGGAAGTATTGTTTAATCCCGCACGGAATTACGCGAAAGAAATGGAAGAAAGTATTTTAAATTGTACTAATTCTAACGTTCAAAAGATTATCCAGGAAAAAATTACTCATCGATTTTTTTCTGGAAAATCTTCGGATCACCTTCGATTTCCTTGTACTCGATATTTCACTCCTTAGTTGAATAACAACATTTTGATTGTAAGTCGATGATGGGAATGTCCGTTGAACATGTAATTTTACAACATTTGTATCGTGATACTGATTTGATTAAAGAGTAAATATCACAACAAAATCGGAAATCGTAAAGATACAGATAAGATAAATTTAAGATATCTGATTAAAGTCTTCTTATCTCTCAGCTTCTTTCCGATTTTGCAGCGAGCTTAGTCATATAATGTCTTCTCTACATATATATTTAATATCTAACTACTCTCTTAATAGTACTTGTGGCGTGACAGATTCACGAAGAAATTCAGTTATATGTACAAAACTAGGCGAAGCGTAAATTAAAACTGCACTTTTTTCGATCAGTATTTAAAATGTACCATTTTAAAGACTAATCGGCAGTTTAAAGAAAACAAAAATTCAAAATTGTAAAGAGAACTTTGAACTTTTGTCGGATTCCAAACTAAAGTTCTCTTTACAATTTTACATTTTTGTTTTCTTTGATGACAGTTTTGAGCCTAACTGAGGAAAGAACTGGCTAAGATTTCTATCGTGGTTTTACAATTATGGAAGCGGATTTCTGCGGTCAGTTTTCAAGTTGAGTTGTCCTATTTCTGAAGCAGGGATAAAAATTGAGCGACGCTCGGTTTTTTTTTTTCATTCTTGTCGGAAGAGATATTGAACTTACTTACAATTAGTCTAGACGTATGCGGGTGAAAGGTTAAGGGTTAATCGCGAAATGACATTGTTACGTATAGTAGTACGAGTATTTCGGGAACTCTTGATTATTTGGATTACCATAATCCGACAGTCGTGGCAAACTACCATGGAAACGCCTCGGAAACGTTCTGCTACCAAACGTTGCTCCGGAGTTAGACCTCCGAGGCTTCCAAATGTTGCGGTTGTTGATAATTTAGCGGGACTACCTGTCGGTTTGAAGCGCCTGGATCAAAAAAAGGAATTCATTATATTAATTTTTAAAACTTTTCCGTGAAGAATTCAGCATTCCTTTAGTTTGATTCCAATTTGTAAGATTACCAAGGGGTTGACCATTCTTGAGATCTAGCGTAATCTTTGCGAAAATTTTTTTAATATTTTTGGAATCTTTTGAAATATGTATTTGAAATCTTCCTGCAATATTTGAAATATTTCTGAAATCTTTGCAAAATTTTTGAAATCTTCTATGACCTTTTGGAATATTTGAAATATTTTCGAATCTTTGAAATCTTTGTGGAATCTTCGAAACTTTGGAAATATTTTCAAATCTTTTGGAATCTTTAAAATCTTTGTGAGATCTTTTGAAGTCTGTTTAAAATATTTGTGAAATATTTATGAAATATATGAAATCTTCTGAAATATTTTGAAGTATTTTTGAATCTTTTGGAATCTTTGAAATTTTTGTAAAATCTTGTGAAATATTTGATATCTTGGGAAATCTTTTGAAAGATTTGAAATCTTCTGAAATATTTTTAAATATTCGAAAGCTTTTGCAATCTTTGATATCTTTATGAAATCAGTGAAATCTTTTTGAAATCTTTGTGAAACCTCTAAAATCTTTTTGGAATCTTTGTGAAATCTTCTGAAACATTTAAAAATATTTTTGAAATCTTTTGGAATTTTTGAAATATTTTGAAATATTTGAAAGCTTTTAAAATCTTTAATATCTTTATATAATAATTGAAATCTTTTCCGCGTCTTTTCATGCCTTTGTGAAACCTCTAAAATCTTTTTGAAACCTTAAAATCTTTTTGAAATCTTAGTAAAATCTTCTGAAAAATTTGAAAATATTTTTAAAATCTTTTGGAATTTTTGTCAAATGTTTGAAATTTTCTGGAATATTTTGAAATATTTTTTAATCCTTTGAAATCTTTGAAATCCTTTTGAAATATTTTTAAAGTTTTTGAAATATTTGAAAGACTTTGAAATCTTATGAAATCTGTTTGAAATCTTTTGGAATCTTTCTCAAATATTTGTGAAATTTTTTGAAAACTTTGAAGTTTTCTGAAATATTTTAAAATATTTTAAAGCTTTTGGAATCTTTGATATCTTTGTTAAATTTTTGAAATCTTCTGAAATATTTTAAAATATTTTTAAATCTTTGAAATCTTATGAAATCTGTTTTAAATCTTTTGAAATCTTTGTGAAATCTTTCTGAAATATTTGTGAAATGTTTTGAAATATTTATTAAATCTTTGAAATATTCTGAAATATTTTGAAATATTTTTTAATCTTTTCGTATCTTTGAAATTTTTTTAAAACCATTTGAAATCTGCTTAAAGTCTATTGGAAATCTTTTGATATCTTCCTGAAATATTTGTGCAATTTTTTGAAATCTTTGAAATTTTCTGAAATATTTTTTCAAATTTTTAAATCTTAGAATTTCTGAAATCTGTTTGAAATCTTTGAAACTTTGGATAGAGTTCCGAATAGCGTAAACCGCTGATTCTTTTGAGATTCCGTATACTTATGTATTTTGATGCGCTGATTATGCAAATGATAGTGAAAATTGGCGACTAGTCGATTTTCATGGTGAAAACCATGAAAAACCCATAAAAATCATGGTTTTTT
>JAUELO010000273.1:5363967-5377212 GCA_032357855.1 Amphibolips quercusostensackenii | reverse complement strand
CTCATATCTCTCAGAGTAAGCTTATTGTTCTCCACACAATGGTCACCAGGTTGCCCAGAATTGGAACCAAATCGATGCCCTTGATCATAACGATCCGTACTCGCAGATTCCTCTTTTGCCACTGACCATCAATCTCTGGATCATTGCACTTCGTCAAGCTTAATCGAAGATTCTTTTAATACTTCCTAGAAATTATCCTCTTCATCTCAAGAGACAAAACATCTCGTACCTTTCTCTATTTATTATTCAACATTCCGAAAAGGAGAGATTCTTCTTAAAACCTTTGCTTCTGAATGTTTGCAAAGATCTCTTGGATTCCTAGTTTATAATAAAGTTCTCGTAAACTTCACTTCTTAATATCTTTTTATATCATTCAGAAAATACCGTGCTAAATAACTTTACAAATCTCTCTTGGTAAACGATTTTTGAAAATTGCACACCAATTTTTGGATAACGTCAGTGGATGAAAGTTCATCTCGCCAGAAGTCAGCATCCCTTACTCGAATTAATCGATCCATTTTCATATAATAATAAAAAATTCTTCCAAAATATTTCTCCTATTCAGAAGTCTTCGTAAATAATTCCGATTCCATGAAAGGATCGAAAAATAAAGATACCTGATGTTTTGTCAGAGTGTTGTCAATGTAAGATGTCACTGGCTCAAAATTTGAAGGTAGGCGAGCAAAAAATTTATAATCACTGACGAAGGGATGGCATTTTTGTGAGATGTTTAACGAATTATAAGAAGTCGCGAGGATAGAGTCGCGACATTATAGTTTTTGCCTAATGTGTATGAAACGGTCCTTTGGCCCACATTTCCACTTAAGTCTAAGACTATTGATCGTCGACAGCTGCGCTACCCTTCCCACGTCCTGAAACGCGCCTCACTGCGGCGAATCATCATCCGAACACATGAGTCACGTCCACAAATACACCTTCAACCTTTGCCATTGTCTCTTTCTACTTAATAATTCATTTATTTATAGCTAGAGGATTATTCTGATAAGGGGAGAAAGTTCAGTCGTAGAAAAGTTCTCGGTCAAATTATTTTGGGAAACTAAAACGAAGAGATTCAGTGGTTTCGTAGGTGTAGATGAATAGGGGTGCAGCCGTGATTTTCAAAAATATTCGGTGAATGAAAATCAGGAGAATGATGGTGAATTTGATGATAGTCTTGCTAATCTGATTTTGGTGAAATTAACAAGCGCCTATCTTTTCATTTTTTTATATCCAGGGTGGCAGCAAAACATTTAGAAAATGTCCTGATTTTTCCCTGACCAATTTTTCATATTCCCTGATCATTGACATTTAAAGAATAGCATTTTAAACTTGTCACATTTTTAAAACAGAATCTTTTATAAACGAAATAAAACAATTTTAGAGTAAAATTAAAAAATTTATTTATTTATACCATAATATATCACTTTTCTGCCTCAAAGTATAAAAAAAAACGAATTTTCAACAAAACAGTTAAATTTTCGAAAAAAAATGACTTTTCAACAAAATGTTAAATTTTTAACAAAATAATTCAATTAAAAAAAAAATAATTCAATTTTTAACCAAACAGTTACATTGCCAACCCAATAGTTGAACTTTAAAGCACAAGAGACGAATTTTCACAAAAACAGTTCAATTTTCAAACTAAAAAGACGAATTATTTAGAATAAAGTTCAATCTTCCATAAATTATGCAATTTTTTAACTTAAATTGAAAAAGTTACATATTCTGCTTAGGAATTAATTTTGAAAAAAAAAACAACGAATTTTCAATTATATAAAAAAAGCGAATAAAAAAACGCAATTTACCACAAAAAACGATATTTCAACAATATGGTCAAATTTTTAAACAAATGAATTTATTTTCAACTAAAATTATGAATCTTCAACAACAAAATAATTTTGAACCTGAAAGTTGCATTGACAACCAAATAGTTGAACTTTAAAGCACAAGAGACGAATTTTCAAAAAAAAAACAGTAAAATTTCCAAACCAAAAAGACGAATTTTTTAGAACACAGTTCAATTTTCCATAAAATAGTCAATTTTTCAAACAAAAATAGAAAAGTTAAATTTTCTACTAAACATTAATTTAAAAAAACGAATTTTCAATTTAAAAAAAAAGAATTAAAAAAACGCATTTTACAAACAAAAAAAATGATATTTCACCAATATAGTCAAATTTTCAAACAAAGGAATTAAGTTTTAACTAAAATGATAAATCTTCACCAAGAAAATAAATTTTAAACAAAAAGTTTCATTGACAACCAAATAGTTGTACTTTAAAGCAAAAGAGAACAATTTTCAACAAAATAGCTGAATTTTTAACCCACAAAGATGAATTTTCAAACCAAAAAGACGAACTTTTTAGAAGGCAGTTGAATTTTCAACAAAAAGATAAATTCTCAACGAAAAATGCAATGTTAACATTTCAACTAAGAAAAAAATCGAATTTTCAACAAAATAGTCAAATTTTTAAACAAAGAAATGAATTGTCAAATAAAATTATGAATCTTCAAGCAAAAAATTATTTTCTCAACAAAGTAATTCAACCTTTAACCAAGTAGTATAACTTTCAACTAAAAAATATAAATTTTTAACGAGTAACGCAGTAGTGGATATTTCAACTAAAAAAAACACATTAATTTTAAAACAAGAACAACTCAATTCAATAAAAAATTACTAATTTTCTACAAAATAGTTGAACTCTTTAACCAAAGAAAATGAATTTTCAATCAAACAGTTGCATTTTCATACAAAAAGATGAAATTTCCACGAAAACAGATGAAATTTTGAACCAAAAAGACGAATTTTCATTAAAATAGTTGAATTTTCAAGCAAGAAAGATTTCAGTTGAATTTTGATCACCAATCTATAAATTTTCAACAAAAAGTTAATTTTCTACCAAAATAGTTGAATTTACAACCCAAAAAGACGAGTTTTCAACAAAAATAATGAGTTTTTAACAAATTGTTGTATTTTCAAGCAAATAATAAAAATTAAATTTTAACTAAAAATATAATCCTCACGAGGAAACAACTGCAAAAAAATAAATAGAAATAGAAACAAAGACTCTTTTATAAACGTAATAAAAGAAATGCAAATTAAATTTTCAAATTTATTATCCATGACAGTTATTTAAAGTGCCTCTTATAGAAATTCCTTGACTTTTGCCAGATTTTTTTAAAAATCCTGTTTATTGTTAATATCACAATAATTTTCTTGATACTAGGAAGAAAATGGAAGAGATTTTAAATTTGATTTTAAAAATATATAAAAGTCGAAGACTTCAGTTATTAAGATAAAAGATTAATTTCTTCCAACGTTAAGTTTTATCAAAAAAAACTTTAATTTTCCTTCCGAATTTTCTGAATATATTCTGCTTTACATTTAAAAAACGCCCTTGTTTGTTTATTTTTTTAAAAATACTTTTGACGATTAACTTTAAATTTTCAGCTCACACGATTGTATTAACAGACAATGCAACATTTCTGCAACTTAAAGTCAGGAAAAAGTTAATTTAAAGCTTTTTTTTTTAATTTCCGTACATTAGAAGATTTTGCATCAAAACAGAAAATGTACAAATATTTTCCCACGACTCCAAGTGAAAAATGAAGAAGTTAAACTCTTTGAAATTAAAGACTTTAAAAGGTAGTTTAAGTTTACTAAATCGTTATTAAAATAATTTTATCTTTCTAATAAGAATTCTAAATTGTTACGCTTCGATTGTTCCACTTATTTCAAGTTCGAAAGGTACTTTTACATTAGGGAGACCGAAAGGAAATGATACATTTTAAAGTCACGGTTGGGTTCCTTCCATAATAGTTGAGTCATAAAAAAAACAATATTTCAGAACCGTTCCACTGAACCGGGATTCAGGAATAAACTTACAACAAAGTCTGAGAATAATGAAATAAAACTATTAGAAAATAGTCAAATTTTAAAAAAGATTGAATATTATAATTTAAACTTTTGAGATCTCCAAGTACAGTAAATTATTCTTTTCGCATACTTAAATCTATATTAGAACAAAATATGACTTATCATTATTAAATAAGTCTAGAAATTAAAACTGACGCATAAAACGATTCTTTTAAATAAGTTTGATAATTTTCCAACTCACTTTTTTCGACCTTCATATGAAAAACAGAAGAGTCGCCAGTTCTAGTAGACCTTAGAGGTTTGGGAGGTTTCTTTATGCTTTCCATCAGCAATTCTCGTAAAGTAGATTCCTTTTTAAGCGGAGCCAATTTTCTCTCTGAGGCCTGAAAAAGAGAAGCGTTATTTATTGTTCAAAATCTCTCTAAATCTAATGATAATAAATGCAGTCGACTATTTATAAGCTTAAACCTTAATAAAAATAAAAAAGCGACAAGAAACAGATATTAAATTGAAATAAAATACACACTTTTTTCAAAGGCGGTCTACTTCGAATAAAATCGAGAATAATTGTACGGGCATCCTTTTTGAGGTGAGCTGAAGGTTCCGGTGTTTTTCTGAGATGATAGCGCCGCGCGCGGATGTCATCCATTAGAATCTCATAGGGCGTAAGTTCAAATTCTGCTCCTCTGCCCATTCCACGAACGGAATTTCGACGTCCCAAATCATCTTCTACCTTTTTTAACTTAACACCTCGTCTCAGTTCGCCAATCACTTGAACCCAAAATCTTGCCTGTAAAAAAACATTTCTATTTTAAAATCAAACAATATTTTCCATTAAATAAATTCTACTTGATTAAGTAATCAGCGATGAAGATCTTCAAAGCGATGATTTTATTAGAGACTTGCAACAATAATGTCCATGCTCAAGACAGAAATAATAAGTATGATCTATCCAATAGGGTCGTTGCAAACAAAATTTATTTGTTTTTCAAGCTTGATTTAAAATATATAAAATTGTCATTGTAATATTTAAGATGTTACTAGTTTATTTTTCAATTTTCTCCGAAATAAAGTATATAAACCACATTTTTCTTCATTCACCAATATAAAGAATAAGTAAATTATTATTGAAAAATGAAATTGTTGTAAATCATGCAGAGACCCTATTCTAAAAATTATTACCTATGCATACAAAAATTAATTGCAAGCTAGACTCCTAATATTTTTTTGTTAAATCTCGGATTACAAAATTTATTTACTCTTCACTATTCCAGGGTGTCTACTCAAATTCTGAAAAAAATTCCCTGACAATTACAGGTTTTTTATAGGTATCTCTCTCTAGATTTTTTAAAGCCATTCAAGTATTAAGTATCCCATTTTTAAAAGTAATTCTGACGCTACACACCTTCAAAGTATTATATAATACTTGACTAATCTCTTTAATTATGAATTTGCAAACATATAAAAATTAATTCATTTATTTAATTAAAAATTCGAGATTAAAAAAAAAGAAATAAATGAAGCGTGGTCTAGAAAATACTTTATTTCTTTTTCTAACATGCTCCCCCTAAAATTTTTTTATCTGTTAAAGTGTATCCTGAATTTTTGCAACAAAAATTTGCTTACTTTATTTTAATTGACGTTTTTAATCAATTATTTGACTTATGAATACATCTATTCTTTTATTTTTAGTAAAATACATCATCCGAATTTTTGACAAAATTTAGCTTTGTGAATTTAACCCCTTCAAAGTATTACATAATACTTGAATAACCCCTTTATTATGCAAATGTAATTAAGTAATTTAATTAAAAATCAGAAAACTATAAATGTACTTTTCCAATGAAAAAACATCGCTATTTAATTGAATATTAAAATTTTTTTCAACAAATTTAAACATTCTGAAAAATTCCCTGATTAAAAAAAATCCCTGACATTTCCAGGTTCTCCATTTGAGTAGACACTCTGTATTCTATTTATAAATTCTTCTAAACCAAAAGTATTACTGAAAATACAGGATAAAATAATCTACACTAAAAAAACATGAATGTTGCGCAACGTAGTTTGTCGTACGATCAAAACCATAAAAAATCGTACATGCAAAACAGAGAGTAAAAACAGATCATGCAATACTCAGATTTGCATGTGTGACACACAATTCACGTACTTGTATCGCTCGCCAAATCCTAATGTCAGTCTACACATAAAAAAAGTATGTGAATACAAGATTGTCTCTCGTATCACAAAAAACTAGACTTATCACCTCGCTGATGTCACCCGCTTTATATGGAAACCGGGAATGAATTCATTTTGAAATGCAAATTTTTGCTCCGAATCAGGCTGTCGAAAATGCAGGAAGAAATTTTACCAATTAAAAAAAAAAAAAATACAATCAACTACAGAATTTGAAGTTTCCAAGGAAGCAGCATTGTTTTATTTAATATAAATATGATCGAAGTTCAGGCCTCGGAATCACGGCACTATTGACACTTTTTTACCCTTTTGTTAACGATGCAATTACTTTAATACTATTTTGAAAAATGAAACTAGTGCTACTATTTTCTCGAATTCCTCGCTAATTTGCTCACTTTGCATTTTTTATTTTTTTGTTGCTAGATTGGCTAAAATAACATATCCGCCACTTAAAAAATCGGAATTTTCATAAGATTTTAGGTTACTTCAAAAGAGGTCAAGAAATTAAAAAATATATATAAAAAATTTGAAGATATTTGAAAAAATTGGAGAGTTATTCACGTATTTCAAAGAATTTCAACAGCATTCGAGGGCTTTTAATAGATTAATGTGGATTTCAGTGGATCACAGCGGATTTCAAACATTTCAAAGCTTTTAGGATATTTTAAAAGATATCAAGGGAATACACCAAAATGTTAAACATTTAAAGGTATTTAAAAAATTGGAGAGTTTTCAAGAGATTTCATAGAATTTCTATAGAATTCAAGGGTTTTTAATACATTTTGATGGATTCCAACGGATTTAAAAGGGCTTAAAGCTTTTAGGATATTTTAAAAGATGTCAAGAAATTTTAAAAAAATATTAAAGATTTTCAAGGTAATTAAAAAAATTGGAGAGTTTTCCAGTGATTTCAAAGCTTTCAGGGCATTTTAAAGATATCAAAGAATTAAACAAAAATATTTAAGATATCAAGGTATTTAAAAAACATTGCAAAGTTTTTCAGGGATTTCAAAGAATTTTAACAGAATTCAAGGGTCTTTAATCGATTTCAGTGGATTCCAACGGATTTTAAAGCTTTTAGGGTTATTTAAAAGATTTCAAGAAATTAAACAACAATATTAAAGATTTTGAGATATTTTAAAAATTGGAGAGTTTTCCATGGATTTCAGAAAATTTTAACAGAATTCAAGGTTTTTAAATAGATTTCAGTGGATTCCAACGGATTTTAAAGCTTTTAGGGTATTTTAAAAGATGGCAAAGAATTAAAAAAAGTAAATAAAAAATTTCAAGGAATTAAAAAAAATTTAAGAAATTTTTCAGGGATTTACAAGAATTTCAACAAAATTCAAGGCCCTTTAATAGATTCCAACGTATTTCAAAGATTTCAAAGATTTTAGGATCCACGTAAATCTATTAAAAACCCTTGAATTCTATCGAAATTCTCTAATATCCCTTGAAAGCTCTCCAATTTTTTTTAATCCCTTTAAAACTTTAATATATTTTTTTAAATGTCTTAACATCTTTCAAAACATCCTAAAAGCTTTGAAATCTTTAAAATCCGTTGGAATCCATTGAAATCCACATAAATCTAATAAAAACACTTGAATTCTGTAGGTAATCTTTAAAGTCCCTGAAAAACTCTACAATTTTTGTAATTACCTTGAAAATCTTTAATATTTTTTTTACATTTCTTGACATCTTTTAAAATATCCCAGAAGCTTTGAAATCTTTAAAATCCGTTGTAATTCACTCAAATCTATTTAAAAACTTTGAATTCTGTTGAAATTCTCTGAAATCCATGGAAAACTCAATTTTTTTTAAATACCTTGAAGCCTTTGATATTTTTGTTTAATTCTTTGACATCTTTTTAAATACCCGAAAAGCCATGAAATCCGTTTGAATCTACTGAAATCTATTACAAACCTTTAATTCTGTTGGAATTCTCTGAAATCCATTGAAAACTCTCCAGTTTTTTTAAATGCCTTAAAATTTTGGATATTTCTGTTTAATTTCTTGAAATCTTTTAAAGTATCCTAAAATCTTTGAAATCTTTGAAATCCGTTGAAATCCACTGTAATCTATTTAAAAACTGAATTCTGTTGAAATTCTCTGAAATCCCTGAAAACTGTTCAATATTTTTAAATACCCTAAAAACTTTGAAACTCTGAAATCCACGTATATCTATTAAAAACCCTTGAATTATGTTGACAAGCTTTGAAGTCCCTGGCAAATTCTCAAATTTTTTTAATTACCTTGAAAATCTTCAATATTTGTTTTCAATGTCTTAACATCTTTTAAAATATTTTAGAAGCTTTGAAATCCGTTGGAATCCACTAAAATCTATTAAAAACCCTTAAATTCTATAGAAATTCTCTGAAATCCCTAGAAAACTCTCGAATTTTTTTTAATAACCTTGAAATCTTTAATATATTTTTTTTCATTTCATGACATCTTTTAAAATATCCTAGAAGAAGGGTTTTCAATAAATTTACGCGGATTTCAGAGAATTTCAACAGAATTCAAAGTTTTTAAATAGATTTCAGTGGACTCCAACGCATTTCAAAGCTTTTAGGGTATTTTAAAAGATGTCAAAGAATTGAACAAAAACATGAAAGATTTCAAGAGATTTAAAAAAATTGCAGTTTTTCAGAGATTGCAAAGAATGTCAACATAATTCAAGGGCCTTTGATCGAGTTCAGTGGATTCTAACGGATTTCAAGCTTTTAGGGTATTTTAAAAGATGGCAAGGAATTAAAAAAAAATATCTAAGATATTAAGGTTTGTATTTAAAATGATTAGATAGTTTTCCGGGGATTTCAGAGAATTTCAATAGAAAGGAAGGGGTTTAAATATATTTTAGAGAATTCCAATGAATTTCAAAGATTTCTAAGCTTTTAGGATATTTTATAAGATGGCAAGGAATTAAAAAAAAAAAACATCCAAGATTTCAAGGGATTTATAAAGATTGAACAGTTTTTCAGGGATTTAAAAGAATTTCAACAGAATTCAAGGGTTTTTAATAGATTTCAGTGTATTCCAATAGATCTCAAAGCTTTTAGGGGATTTTAGAAGATATCAAGGAATTAAACAAAAATACCGAAGATTTCAAGGTATTTACAAAAATTGCAGTTTTTCATGGATTTCAGAGAATTTAAAAGAATTTGAGGTTTTTTAATAGACTTTAGTGAATTCAAACGGATTTTAACGTTTTTACTTTATTTTTAAAAATGACAAGGAATTAAACAAAAATATGAAACATTTCAAAGGATTAAAAAAAATATAAGTTTTTCAGGGGTTTCAAAGAATTTCAACAGAATTCATGGGTTTTTAATTGATTTACGTGGATTTCAGTGAATCCCAACAGATTTCAAAGATCTCAAAGCTATTAAGGTATTTTAAAAGATATCAAGGAATTAAAAAATATATATAAAAGATTTCAAGAAATAAAAAAAATTGAAGAATTTTCCCAGGATTTTTAAAAATATCAAAGATTTCAAGGGATTTCAACATGCTTTTTCAGATTTTATGGAATTTTTAAAGATTTCAGAGGATTTAAAAAGTGTCATCGTTTGTAAAAGAATTTAAAAAGATATTACAGATTGCAAGATGTTTTGCGGGATTTTACTCAATTTTTGTAGGTATACTAGGGATTTCACAAGATTTAAGGAATTTCATAAATTTCAAGAGATTTCAAAGGTTTACGGGTGTTTAAAAACATTCCATGTAATTAAACGAGATTTTAACATTTTTAAGGGTTTTTAATTAATTTCTTAGGATTTTAGAAAGTTTCCAATGATTTTAAAAAGGTAATTAGGATACCAATGATATTTAACATATTTCAAGGGATTTTAACAGGTTTCTAGAGAACTTAAATTAAATTTAAATTAAATTTCTACGATTTCAAGGGATGTCAAAGACTTCAAGGGATTTAAAAAAATTGATGAGTTTTCCAGGATTTTCAAAAGATCTCGACGGATTTCAGGTGCATTTTAAAAGATTCTTCCCTATTTGATATTTAAAAACTGTATGAAACTATGCTTCTACTATTTTCAAAAATTTATGCTAATACAGACACTATTTTGAATTTCTCAAATGAGTCCGAGGCCTGGACTTCAAAAAGAGTTGAGCATTGGCAGATAAGCTTATTAAATCTTTCAGAGAATAAAATAATATAATTGAATAACTTACCCAATCAGTAAAATCGAGTGCATCCAATTCGCAAACGGTATCGCAATATTTGGATGCATCCGAATCCCGGAAAGTCGTTCTCTGTTTGTCGTACGCCACTTTTTCTAGAAAATGTGAAAGTTCCAGAGCTTCTGCTACAAAAGCTCGAATTACAGCCTGATAATGTGCGTCTGCTTGTTCGTTATTGCCCATATGCCTTGCACAGATCTATAAATTAAAATTAATTCAAAGAAATATTAAACCAGTGTTGTATTTCAGATTAAATAATACATAAAAAAGGATAATTTTAATTAGAAATTATCAAATTAAGCTTACATGAAGTACATTTTGTAGAGAACACAATCTAATATTAACTGGATAAGATGCATTTGAAATTTGAAGTAGCATATCGTCGAGTTCACTTTCACCTGAGTCTCTCTCTATTCCTTCGTCATCCGTTTCCTGTAGCCGCTCTTCAGCGTCAGGTCGACATTCTGCTGTAAAAAAAATTATATAAGTAACAAAAATTCAGATTAAAAAATATTCTAAATTCGATCTAAATTTAGATTTATTAAAATCAAAAAATATTTACCTTGATTATGGCTCGTCATCAGTGTTATAAGCGTTTCTAAATCAGGAGAAAGTGGCCTTTCTTCCTCTTCATCTAATCCAAAATCCAACGCTTTGAAAATTACCATGCCCAAGGAAAAGACAAGCTAAAAGTTCAAAAATAAATTACATCTATTATTATTTATTACATTACAATCATTTATCCGGGGATGCCATAAAAACAGAATTCAAACTTTGAATTTATCTAATTTTACATATTCAAATTATTAACATTTAGAAATTTCATTCATTTCTAATTTCCAGACCTCGATTTTTTTTATAATAAAAATATTTCAAACATTAATGTTTTTTTAATTTATGATGTTCGAAATTTGCTATATTTTTTACTTGAACTTTTGAATGTTTAAAGTCTTTCACTTACTTTTTTTTCCGAAACAGGAGAATTGTGTGAGCCTGAAAAAGAAAAGAGCAAAGTTTTAAAAATTGTTTAAAGTTGCAGTAATATTGCTAAATGCAAAACATTTTTTATAACGATTGATATCATTTTTCACTAAATATTAAATATCTTAAGATCTTCGTTCCCACTGATCGGAAATAAATTTCGAAGGTCATTTCTAAATATATCAAAAGCACATGTGTCCAGTTTAAAATCGACAACAATATCAGAAATATCGTGACATAATCTATCTTTTAAGTAACTGATAAAACCAAAGTGCATTCAGCATTATTGACGATCATTGCTATTCTATTTATAAAGATGTAAGACGTGATTTCGAAATTAAGAAATGGCAATCAATACGAGATATTTAAAGCAATGCATCAGAATTTCAAATAGTTCCCTTCCTTTGTCGATCTTCAGGAATTAAAACTGCATAGATAAAGAACACAATGATCCGAATTATTTATCAACAATGATTCATACTAAGAAATAAAGCTTCAATTTCAATGTTTGTTTTTTTTTTTTGTTAGAAAATAGCAGACCTCGGACTCCCGAGACTACTGGCACTTTTTTTTAACGATGCTACTATTTTACTATTATTTTTAAAAAAATGAAACTCATGTGACTACTACTACTAGAAACATATTTTCAAAGTTCTTCGCTTATTGGCTAAAATAACATATCTGCCATCTCAAAAATCGAAATTCCAAAAGATTTCAAAATTTTTTTAATTTAAAAAGATTCAACAGGATTTTTACAAATTTCACGACATTTCAAGGGATTTTAAGAGATTTCAAGCAGTTTCATCTAATTGCAGAGGATTTCAAAGTCTTCAAAATCATTAAAGGAATTTTGAGAGATATTACAAAATCCAAGATAATTTACGGGATTTCGTAGTATTTCAAGGGATTTTTAAGGAATTAACCAGACTTATGCGATTTTATAGGAACTCCAAGGAATTTAAGTTTTAAAAAATTTCAATTGATTTGAAAGCTTTTAGGATATTTTATAAGAGTCCAACCAATTTTAAATTTAACGAAATGTTAAGGGTTGATATCCAAGATATCAAAGGATTTCACACATTTCAAGGGTTTTCAAAGAATTTCTAGAGAAGTTTAGGGAGTAAATAAAATGGAACGAAATTTTAACTGGCTTCTCAAGAGGAATTTCAGGAATTTTCTATGCATTTCATGGGAGTTTATGGGGCCTCAGAGATAAAAGATATTAAAGATTTCAAGATGTCAGAATTTCACAAGATTTAATCGATTAAAAATTTTTAAAATTATTTTAAAGAATATAGTATATTTTAAAAGATAACGAGGAATTTAATGAGATTTCACAGGATTTCTTAGCATTATAGAAAATTTTTAAAGATTAAAAAATGTCTAAAAGATTTCAAATGATTTCGAGAGACTTCACACGATTTAAAAGATATCAAGGGATTTCACGATCTTTGAGGCATTCATAGGATTTGAAAATAAATTAAGATTCCATAAGATTATAATAGGATTTGAAAATAAATTAAGATTACATAAGATATAAGTGATTTCGATAAATTTCAAGGGATTTACAAAAATTGAGGAGTTTTCCAGGGATTTCAGAGGATTTCAAAAAATTTCGTGAGATTTCACATGATTTAGAAGATTTCAAGGAATTTCACTAAATATGAGGAATTTATAGGATTTGAAAATAAATTAAAAGATTTCATAAGATTATAAGGAATTTCTATCGATTTCAAGGAATCAAAAACAATTTCAGAGTTTCCCATGGATTTCAGAGAATTCCAAAAGAATCCAAGAGTTTTTAATAGATTTTCAGTTGATTTCAAAAAGGACCCCGCACAATTTACATTAAAATCCGGCGCCGGTCAAATTGGCTGAAATTGCAATATAATATAGTTCAAAGCCTCCCGATCAAAAAATCCTAATGGGTACTAGTCCAAAAAATTAAAATTTTTCGAGATAGGTAGGGCTAAACGCGGAAAATATAACCACAAGCG
>JAUELO010000273.1:5324296-5341025 GCA_032357855.1 Amphibolips quercusostensackenii | reverse complement strand
ACTGGAGAACAACTGCAAGATATACGATTTAATCTGATGGCAGTCGTTCCCGATCGCAGGCTTGCGATTTCTCACAAGCTGACGATGCTGAAAACTAATAGGCAAATTGTACTTGAAGCCTTGCAACAGCTTGTCAAATTGAGCCATCCAGATGGCGACAAAAGTTCTAATCTTCCGGAGAAGATGGACAAGAGTGAAAAGAAAGTCAAACTGGAGGAAGAAGTCTCTAGTAATAAAAGTGAAATCGAAACTTCTATTCCTACTATAAGTGTGGAGCACTGTAATAACTCTGGGACTGATAACGAAGAAATTACCGCGAGTACAAAAAGAGAATCAAGGTATAAATTGCATTTATATTTTATTTAAAGAAATAAGCAGTGAATTATTTACTTTATAACTGAAATACTTATATTTATGTTATTAATTTTTGTACAGCGGGATGGAGAAAGTAGTTATGTGTGCTTTAGATTATGCCACTCCTCTTCAGATTCAAACTTCCCCAGCTCACAGTTCTTCCAGTACAGATACCTCTTCCGAAATTGGATCGGCTTTCAACTCTCCTACTCAAGGTAAAAAATACTTATTTAGGGTGGTCGCTAGACCGGGAAATCTGGAAAATGACAGTAAATTTATTTTTTGGCCGGGAGTTTTACAAATTTTCAGAAGAAAAATCTATCCAATCACTTTTTGTTGAGTTTATTTCTTATCTTAGAAGAAGACTTAAACAATAAAAAATTAAAAGCGTTTTAAATTGAAATTTTTTATAAAAAACGGTCTGAGTTTGTCAACTGTAAATATAAATTAATGCATGACTTTTAAAATTGAAATATAGTTTCGGTATTAAAAATTGAACAATAATTGATTTTACAAGATGGTTCTGAATCTGTTCAGAATTAAACAATTTACAAATCTTAACGTTAAGAATGGAATAGTTAACATAGTTAAGATAGTTACATTTTCAACCAGAGATGAATTTCCAACTAAAATGATGGATCTTTGACAACAAAAAAATGAATTTTTAATCAAGTAGATCAATTGTTAACCAAGTAGTTGTATTTTGAACCAGGAAAGATGTATTGTCAATGAAAAATGTAATAGTTGATACTTAAACTAAGAAATATTTTAATTTTAAATAAAAAATAGTTGAATTCTACAAAAAAACTGAATTTAATGCAGAATAGTGCAATCTTCAACCAAAAAAGATTAATTTTTAACTAAACAGGTACATTTTGGACCAAAAAATTTAATTTCTATCAAAACAGATAAATTTGGTAATGAAAAAATGAATTTTTGACCAAAATACATGAATTTTCAAACAAATAGTTTAATTTTCAAATAAAAAAGATCAATTTTCAACCGAAAAAGAAATAGTATCATAAAAAAATTAATTTTGAATCTAAAAAAAACTAATTTTTCAACAAAATAGTCCAATTATCAACCAAAGAGATCAATTTTCAACTAAAGTAATCAATCTTCAACCAAAAGAATCAATAACAGTTAAATTTTCGCCCAAAAAAGATTTTAATTTTAAACAAAAAACAGTTAAATTGTACCAAAACAACGAACTTTCAACAAAATAGTTGAATCCTTAACGTAAACAAATTCAATTTCGACCAAACAATTTTATTTTCAACTAAAAAGGATAAATTTTCAACTAATAGTGTCATAGTTAAATTTTTAGAGTAAAGCATTTTTGTTAAAAAAAAAATCAACATAACAGCTGAATTTCCAACCATAGAGATAAATTTTGAACTAAAATTTTGCGTTGCCCGACACACTTTGTGTAGCCCCAATTTTAAAGTGTGTAATTCGAAATTAAAAAGTGTACAATAAAAAATTAACTTTATTTTCTGAGCAAAATTTCCGTTTTTTAACCTCATATTTTAAACGTATTAAAAATGAACCTCGTTAATTATTTAAACTATCATTCTTTAGTCTATAAACTATGCAAATTCTGACTTATTTATCACAGGCTTCACAGTCATTCCCTTCTTTTCTCCTTTTTCTCTTTTTTCTACTTAATTGCGAACTGAATTAATAGAAAAAATAAGAAAATCCAACTATTTTTAGTTGAAATTTAATTGTTTTTGTGTGAAAATTCAATGGCGTCGTTGAAAATTCGTCCTTTTGTGTTGAAAGTTCAACTGTTTTGGTAAAAATTCAACTATTTGGTTGAAAAATAACCTTTTTTTTTGAAAATTCATATTTCTGGGGTAAAAATGCAAATATTTTGAAGAAAATTCGTCTTTTTCGTATGAAAATTCTACAATTTTGTTGAAATTTGTTTTCCTTATAGTCTTAAAAATCTTTTTTGGTTGAAAATTCCATTCTTTTTTGAATGAACTTGTTGTCAATTATAGAAATTAATTTCTGAACATGAAAAAACTGGTATAGGCCTAAAAAAGATCATTATTCAACATTTTCGTTGAAAATTTCACTATTTGGTTGAAAATTCATGTATTTTGTTGAAAATTCGTCTTTTCTGGTAAAAAGTTCATCTTCTTGGTTGATAAATCATTTTTTTGGTTGAAAATCCAACTATTTGGATGAAAATTAATCTATTTTGTTAAAAATACAATATTTTCACGTGAGATGTTTGGAATTTAAAGCGTTTCAAGTTGAGTTAAATATATTACCCAGATTAATTTTATTTAAAAGGATGTATTCCCCTATTTTCGTGAAAAATCTCTCTTATTCCCCCTGTTTTTAGAGAATTTCGGCCTGTGAAGCCTGTTATCGATAGAGTTAAAAAAATTTTTTTTGGTACATTTAAAGATGCGGGAAAATGCCGGAAATTCGTGAGAAGATCCGAGAAATCTGTGGTCATAAAATTAAATTAGAAATTTCATAAAAATAATAAGCTATATTAAACATTATAATAACATAATAATAAAAAATAGACTATGAACAGTCAAATACTGTTAAATGTTGAAAAATGTATTTTTTTTAATTAAAAAAATTTTATTGCATGGGTTAAAAATAAAATATTTAGACTGAAACAATATTTGAGCGTAGGATTTGAATGAAAGTGTTTAATTATGAATCTATTAATTTGAAATTATTAAAAAATTAAAAATTGTTTATAAAGTTTTAATCGGACGTTTGCATTTGTATATCTTTCAAATTAATAATTGTTAATTGTTTAGTTTGGCACAGATTCAGAATCGTTTTTTAAAATGAATTTTCCGGTTGTTGCCGGTTTGAAAAAATCCCTGTTATTTTCTGGTACAGCGACCATCCTGTTTTTAAACGATGAGCTTTAGGGTAAAAAAATTCAAAATTCAAAAAGGTCGAAAAAATTTACTTTTCTAGTAAATTTTTTTGCTGTTTTTGTGAACACCAAAGTATTTATTTGTTCTGACAAATTTTAAATTAGAAGTTTCTTTCTTCAAATTTCACTTTTGATCCATGTTAGTATTTATTTTAGTATTTTTATGCTATTTTTAAATAACGCATGTAAGGTGAAAGTGAAAGTTTTTTCAATTTATTTAAAAAATATTTTCTATACTTTTTGTATGTTTTATTTTGAGTTATCAAAAATTCAAATTGGAAGAGCGAATACTTCATAATTAACATTTTTCACAAGTTTAAGAACAATAACAAAATGAAACAGATATTAAATAAAATATCAATAACAATTTAATAGTATAATTCACTTTTTTGATACCATTTTGTTCAATATACACTACCGGTATGAAGTATGGGACTAACTACTTCTTGTTGGATAAAATCATCAAATTTTGATAATAAAACCATTCATGTTTTTTTTTGCGCAGAATAGGATAAAATATATAATATTCCTGCGTTCAATGGTAATAGGTTGAAGTTTTTGTGACAACTCTTAACAATATTGCGAAAAAAATCCAATTAAAAAAATAGTCTTGGGCTTATTTTAAAGGTAAATTTCCACACAATTTAATCGACGTTTTGACAAAATTATGCTGATTTTTCCTTAGCTTCTGCCAGGATCTGAACTTAGAACAAATAAGTCGTGATGATTTTGAAACGTTTTCTAAATTCACGTGATGTATAGACTTTTTATTTGAAGGTACATATTTTATTTAAACTTATCCTAAGCCAGTCATCTGGGTAAAACCATACCGATCCTGATGAATAAATTATAATTTTGTAAACTTTTCTAGTATCTTTTAGTAATGTTTTAACTAATTGTGAAGTGCAAAATTGAGACACAGATATTAAGAGAAAACCGGGAAAAACTTCAATTTCAATCCGGGAATTTGCCAGGAATTTAAAAAGGAAATTTCGCAAAACACCTGTTACTTGTAATTTGAAATATTTTAGTCCCTGAACATTTCTTCCTTGAGAAAGTGACATTACTTGAAGTTATACTTTGTACAAAATTGTTCCGTAGCACAGACTTTCTTTTCAGCACAAAATATTAAATTATTCGGACACATCATTCGCATAGATTCGATATTCGCATTCTTCCCGCTATTCGAATAACATAAATAATACTGAGAAAGTGAAATTGGATCAGCAACTTTGCCTACCATCTGACAAAGACTTTTTTTTAGTCTCACATTTTCAGTTTTCACTTCCTCGAATTCAGGATTTAACTCCAAGTTCTCATTTTTAATTTTCTTGCAAAGAGAATACGTTTGCGTGTCGCATATTTTTGACCGTTCATTAAACGCAGTGTATGTCGGACAAGAAAATTCCCCGACGCTCGCAGTTTTTGCTTCACAGATGTAATATTTCGTGCAGTCCGTATTATTTGCAAGACGTTCTCCTGAAGAACAAGGAATGATGTCCACTGTTTCTGGGTTAAATTTATCTTTTAGGAACTCGTACTTTGCTATCGTGAGATATTGTTTACCACCGAGGTGATTCTTAATGGAAATTATACTTGAACTAGGCTTAAATTCATTGATCAATTTATCGAAAAGACTTTTATCAGTCGATTCTACTTCACTTTTCGAAGTTGTAGTTTCCAATTTTCCATACTTTATTGAATCTTTTCTTCTTTTAGTTTGTTTATTTCCCAAACTTTCATCTTCATTCTCAAAATTATTTCTAATTATATAATTTGTTACGAAGTGATTATGTAAAGCATCTTCTGGGTTGGTTTTATGTGTTGTAGGATATTTAGTTTTAATTCCAGATTTTAATCCAGAATTTGTTACCAAGAAAGTTTCATCAGAGAGGATATTCAGACTTTGATGTATCAACAATTTGTCGATGATTCGATCAAGCCAAGTCACACTGCTTATAAGAAGAGTCTTGTTTTCAAATCGAGGGAAAGAATCCTTTTCGCTGGATTCATCATCTACAAAATTTCCACTTTTTTTCTTGATAAAATCCTTACTTTCATTTTGGGTTGCAAAATTCGAAAAAGGCTCTTCATTCAATGAGTATGGTGTCGTTTCTTCAGTAATTTCTCCATCAGTTGGTGAATCAAGGAAGTGTGAAGAATCCACCATTTCGCTCAGATTTAAAGGATCTGAATTAATGTCAAGATACATTTTAGTCACTTCTGGTGCTTCATGTTTCTTTCTAACCACAGTGGATTCAGTGTAAATCGAGTCGCAAGACCAAGTTTCACTTGGAAGAACACACGTTTGTAAATACGATTCGAATACCTGTATAAAGGAAATAATTACGTAGAATTTTATCATATTATTACAGGGTGGCCACAGGTCAGGGAAAACTTGTAAATCAGGGAAAAGTAAAGGAATTTTGTTGGTCAGGGAAAGTCAGGATTTAAAAAAAAATGCAAAAGTCAGGTAATATCTGTACAGGGTGTCCACACACCTTGAAAACCTTGAAACCCTGGAACTCTCCTTGAATTTTTTTTAACCTAGAAAACCTGGAAATCTCCTTGAATTTTGCACGAGGACCTTGAATTTGATTTTTTTTTGCTTTTAAAACAGTAATTTTATTGAAATGCGAAGAGCAATTTAAATCTTTTAGTCTATCATGAAAGAAACATCTTGTTTAGAAAAAATCTTGCTACTGAACATTTTTTTGTTCATTAAGATATAATTTATCTTTTGTTTATTACAGAATAAACAAAGAGATTTCATGGCACTTTTTGTAGACTGTACCAATTATTGTATAGATTGAAAAGTACAGACTTTAAGATTGTGAATAATTCTATAAGTTTTTAATTTCTTCTCCGCTAATATAGAATATTCAAGTATAACTTTTGTGGTGTATTCAACTTACGAGTGATAAAAATTATTAGTTGAAAATTTCGATGTACACCAGATTTCAATAAAGATTTCGTAACAGTGTCACAAATATTTTAAAACTTTAAAGATTGAAGAGATTTCAAAGCTTTAAAAAAGTGTACAGTACTATAGATTTTAAAGATTTAAAAAAATGTCAAAGATTTGAAACGATTTCAAGAGGTTTCAAAACATTTAAGAAAATTTCAAAAGATTTCTCAATTTCAAATAATTCAATGATTTCAATGAATACAATAGATTTTACAAAGATTTAAGAAAGATTTTACAAATATTTCAAAAGATTTCACAAAGATTTCAAGGATTTCAAAGATCAAAAAAGGCGTGCAAACTAGATTTAAAAGATTCCACAAAAATTTCTTAAAGATTTCGAACATTTCATAAAGATTTCAAGGATTGTAAAGATTTGAAAAAGGCTTGTAGATCAGATTTCGAAGATTTTACAAAGATTTCGAAGATTTCGCAAAGTTTTTTAAACTTTCAGAAGGTCTTAAGGATTTTGAAGATTTTAAAAACCATATTTCTAAGATTTCAAAACATTTCGGAGATTTTAAACAATTTAAAAATATTATAGGAGATATTAAAAGATTTCATACAAAATTTATAAATATTTCAAAAGAATGCAAGAATTTCAAAGATTTCAACAAGGATTTCAAAGAATTCATAAGGATTTAAAAAGATGTCAAGAATTTCAAAGATTTTAAGAAAGGTACAGTACACCAGATTTCAAAGATTTCAAGTAATTTAATAAGATTTCATAAGCTTTCAAAAAGATTTTTAATATTTGAGAGAGTTTAAACGAATGTAAAAGATTTCAGAATGACTTCACAAATATTTCAAATATTCTAATGATTTCAAACGATTATAAAAAATTTCAGAAAAAAAATCACAAATATTTCAGACTGCTTAAGGATGTCAAAAAAAATAAAAAAATTGCAAAGATTTAAAAAAGGGAGCAGTACACCAGATTTCAAGGATTTCAAAACTTTTCAACAATTTTGAACAATTCAAAAAATGTTGAGAATATTTCAAAAGATTTAGCAAAGATTTCAAATATTTAAGTGGTTTCAAACGATTACAAAAGATTTCTAAAACATTTCACAAATATTTCAAAGAATTCATAAGGATTTCAAAAGATTTCAAGAGTGTCAAAGATTTTAAAGAAAGACTTCAAAAACATTTGAAAGATTTTTAATGATTTCAAAAGCTTTCAACAGATTTGAGAAGATTTGAAAAGATTTTAATGATTTGAAATGAACAGAAAAGATTTTAAAAACAAAGATTAAAGAAAGATTTCATGAAGATTCTAAAAGATTCTGAAAGATTTCAAAAAATTTTACAAAGTTTTCATAGATTTCAAAGCTTCCAAGGACTTAAAAGATTTTAACAAGGGTTCTGTACAACAGACTTCAGTAATTTTAAACAATTACGAAAAATTCCAGAACGATCTCACAAATATTTTAAATATCCCAGTGATTTCAAACGAATACAAAAGACTTCAAAAAGATTTCACAAACATTTCAAAGAATTCATAAGGATTTCAAAAGATATCAATAATTCGAAAGATTTCAAGAATTTTAAAGATTTAAAAACATTTCACTAATTTCAAACGATTTCAAAAGATTTTAATCAAATTTAGAATATTTCAACATATTTTAATGATTTCAATCGAATGAAAAAGATTTCACAAAGAGTTCAAAGATTTCATAAAGATTTTAAACAATTGCAAACAATTTTAGAAAGAGTCCACAAATATGACAAATGTTCTAGTGATTTCAAACGAATACAAAACATTTCAGAAAGATTGTACAAACGTTTCAAAGAATTCATAAGGATTCAATAAGATTTCAAGAATTTCAAAGATTTCATGAAGGGTACAGGACACCAATTTTGAAGATTTTTAAAACATTTAAAAGATTTGTAATGATTTCAAAACGTTTCAACAAATTTTAGAAGACTTTAAAAGATTTTCATGATTTCAAGCGAACAGAAAAGATTTCACGAACAAAGAATAAAGAAAGATTTCAAAAGTATTTCAAAGATTTTACAAATATTTCAAAAAATTTCACAAAGTTTTCATATATTTCAAAGCTTTCAAGGACCTAAAAGTTTTCAACAAGGATACAATAAAACAGATTTAAAAGATTTAAAGACATTTCAAATATTTTAAACGATATCAAAAATTTTCAGAATATTTCAAAAGATTTAACAAAGATTTAAAATATTTCAGTGATTTTAAGGATATGGAAGATTTTAGGGTATTTTAAAAGATTCCAAGGCATTTTAAAGATCTTCAAAAAGTTTCAAGAGATTTCAAAAGATTTCGAAGGATTTGAGATATTTTATGGCATTTAAAAAATTCTAAGGAATTTTAAATTGATTTCAAAGGGTGTGAAATATTTTAAAGTATGTATTTTAAAAGATTCTAAATAGTTTTTTTTTATTTTAAATTATGGATTTCAAAGGATTTTAAAGGGTATAAAATATTGTAGGGTATTTTTAAAGGTTTCAATAATTATAAGGAATTCCAAAAGATTTTAAATATTTTTAAAACTTCCAAGAAATTTTCAAGAGCTGTGAAAAGTTTCAAGCGGTTTCAAAATATTTCAAGTGATTTCAAAATATTCCAAAGGATTTTGAATATTTTAGGGTACTTCAAAAGATTCCGAGGCATTTTTACGAGATTATAACATTTTCAAGGAATTTCTAAAGATTTTAATGATTTTAAGGGATTTAAAAATTGATTGATTTAAATAATTTGAAGGGATTTCAAAGAATTTCAAAGATTTTAGGGTATTAAAAAAAATTGAAAGGAATTTTCATGAGATTTAAAAAGTTTTGAGGGATTTCAAAAGATTTTGAAAGGATTTGAAATATTTTAGGGAATTTAAAAATATCCCACGAAATTCGTAGTTTATCTCAATAATTTGAAGAGACTTTAAAGGGTTAGAAATATTTGAGGGTATTTAAAAAGATTCTAAGGCATTTTAAAGATATTAAAAAAATTTTATGCGGTTGTAAAGAATTTCATAGAATTTCGAAAGATATGGAATAATTTTATAGGACCTATGAGGTTTTATGTTAATTAAAAATATTATAATTTAAAAATAAAAAAATAAAAATATCTTAAGATAAAAAAGAAGATATATTATAAGATTTCAGAGTGCTTAAATGATTTTAAGGAACTTTAAAATCTCTCAAGGTATTTTAATAAATTTTCCAGGATTTCAACAAATATCATGAGATTTCGAAGTCGTTGTGCACAGGAAGTGAGAGATTTCGTAGGGTTTCAATCAACGACTTGAAGAGATTTTCAAATATTTTTTGGAATTTATTTGAAATAAATTGGAATTTACCCTGAATTGTTGTTAGTTCATCCTGAATTCCTATAAATTCTTTTGAATTTTTGGAATTCTTTAGAATTTTTTAAATTCACATGAATTCTTATAAAGTCATTCAATTCTATTCAATTCAATGGGGGCTTTTAATATATTTTTTAGTTTTTTTTTATTCATCCTGAAGTCTTTTAAAGTCTTTTAATTAAAAAAAAATTTACCTGGAATTTTTAAGAATATCATCGAATTCTTCTCATTTCCCTTGAATTCATCTACATTCACTCCAATTTTACTGAAGTAATTGAATTTTTGGGATTTTTGAATTTTTTCTAATTTATTTGAATTTTTTGAATTTTTTAAAATTTAATTCAAATTGTTTTCAAGTCTTATGAATTTATTCTGAATTCATTAAAATTAGTCAGTTTTAGATTCTTTTTCGGTTTAAATAGGTCACTTTCATGTTTTTCATGTAAATTAGGCTGTTGCTTCTCTGCGAATAATAAATAAAAAATTTATAAATTTAAATTTAATTTTGTTTCATTCCATTTATAAAAGATTCTATATTAAAAGTGTTATAAGATAGGAATTTTGGTCTTTAAATATTAATGTTCAGGGGTAATTGAAAATTAGTCAGGGAAAAAGTCAGGTAATTTTGAAAATTAAGTTTTGCAGATATTCTATCTGACTTGAAATTCGAGTGTTTTTCAAGCTTAGCTAAATTAAGTTATTCTTACCAATCCTTCAGTGCATTTGTATGGCACCCAAACGTATCCACCTCCTGGTAAATTGACACAATTATAAAACATAAAGCAGTTTGTAGGGTGTAGTTTCCTCGATTGTGGGCATTTCGAAGCTGTTGCACTTATAATAACGAAAATCAAAAAAGAAAAACGAATTTCAGGTCGAAACATTGTTTCGTGGAGGATAGCTAGTATCAAACTGAAGCCTCTAGTTCTGCTAATTTTCTTTATGTACTTTTCTCAAGTCCTGTAGACGGCATTTCTATTTACACCAGTTTAGTATTTCATTATTGACACTTATTTACAGTTATCTTAGCCTCTTTCTAAAGGAGAGCACTTTTGCAGAAAAGCTTTCACTCTTTGGGTGTTAGGGAAAGCTTGCACAATTTTTCATTTTACTAAAAAACAAACACGCGCGCGATTATTTTTTTCTGTTTGGTTTTGTATTTTTTTCTCGCGTATTTTCTAAATTAAGATATAAAATTAAAATTAATACAAAGTTTATTTATTTCATAGTATCTATCATCTAATGTAATAGAAATGAAAAACAAGGTCAATATTTTTAATAATTGATGAAAATAATTGATATCTGAAGAGTGTCGCGGCAAAAGTATGTAAGTTCATCGAGGCAAATTTTTCAGGAGAGAAAAAACGTTAAAAATCGAATTCTCTCTCTCTCTCAAAAAAAAAAAAAAAAATTAACATGAGAAATTGCATTTGAGATTTGATGGAGCTCTAGTGATCTCAATAAACAAATTTTTAATGAAGTTAATATTTTTCGCGATACAGATCGTCAAAAATCGACTGCTGTCCAAACCGTGTAAGTCCATGGAATTTTTTTTTTTTTTTTTTTTAGATCCCAGTTAACATAAAACATATGCCTGAAATATTATAAACGCATTATGAGACAAATAGAAGGCTGAAAAGTAAAATATTAAATTTAAAAAAATGGATTTTACAATATTATATCCAGTGTTATTTTTATACAAAATATTTATTTTATTTGTATTTTGTAACTATTTAGTACAATTTAGCCCGCAAGTCCTTCTTTTTCTCCTGCGTTAATCTATTTCCGGTTTCATTTCTCGGTTTTCAGTTTTAAAAACCCATTTTCTGTTCGAATGTGGAAATATCCTTTCACGACAATGTCCGGTAGAATTTTAGAGAATTTTTAAGTCAGTGAAAAGTGTTTTCAAAAAATGGCACTTACATGGTTCAATCAAACCGTTGCATTTTTGATAAAAAAATACCAATTTACGACGAAAAATACCCACATAACCTATTATTGTTCAAATATTGCAAATATTGAAAATATAATAAATTTTATTAACAATAGCAATTTTAGACGAAAAACCCGAACCTAACAACGAAAAATTTCCTATGGCTGTAAATCTTCTTTTAAACCTAATGTTTTTTGTTTAAGAACATCTTTTTCGGGCGAAAAATGTTAACATAATCTGAAATTGTTCAAAAATGGTAAATCTCTTAAAAATCTATAGCCATTTCCGGTATAAAACGTAAAAAAATGGTGACTTTAATGACTGAATGATAATTTGAAAAATCTGCCGATTTAAAAAAATATCAAATTTTGTCGAGAACACTAACATAACATTACGAGAAATTGTTCCAAATTGTCAATCTTTTGTAAATACTTGGTTTCTTGGGAAAAATGTTAACATAATCTTGCATTGTTCCAAAATTGTAAATTTTCTTTGAAAAAATGTGAATCTTCTTTGAAATATGTATTTTTTTTTTGTTTAAAAAACGCTAACGAAACAAAAAATATCGAATTTCCAACAAAATAGTTTAATCTTCAACCGAAGCAAATTAATTTTCAACCAAAAAGTTTAATTTTTAACCAAAAAGGTGAGCTTCCTACACAAACAGTTGAATGTTTTACCATAGTTTTCTACCAAAAAGATGAATTCTCAACAAAATACACACAATTTTAACGAAATCAATGAATTTTCAATCAAGAAGATTAATTTTCGACCAGAAAAGACGAATTTTTAACTAAACAGTTGAATCTTCAACTAAGAATATTAATTTTCTGTCAAAAAAGGCTAGTATGTATTTTCAACTAAATAGTTTAAACAATAGATGTTTTCCTAGTCCAAATTTTATTTTATAATATTTTAGTATATATTTTTCGTTTACAAATTTTTAAAAATAAATAGTTGAATTTTTAACCTAAAAAAGATCAATTTGTAAACAAAAATGAAGTAATTGCATTTCAATTTAAGAGAATTAAATTTTAATAAAAAAATGTAATTTTCTGCAGGACAGTTTAATTTTGTACAAATTAGTTGAATTCTTTAACAATTTGGTGAATTTTTTAAGACAAAAAGACGAATTTTTTACTGGATAGATAATTTTTCAACCCGAGAATATGAAATTTCAACAAAAAAGGTAATTTTCAATCAATCAATTGTATTTTCAACAAAACAGAAAAATTTTAACTTAAAAAAACTTATTTTAACCAAAAAAAAGAACGAATTTTTAACTAAAATTATGAATCTTTAACCAAAAAAATGAACTTTTGAGGTAGTAGTTCAATTTTTAACAAAAAAGTTGATTTTTTAATCTAAAAAGATAAATTTTCAACCAAAAATGTAATAGTTGATATTTTAATAAAAAATTGTTGGACTTAACCAGCAAAAACGAATTTTCAACAAAGTACTTGAGTCCTCAACTAAAATAGATTAATTTTCAACCAAACAGTTGAATTTTTAACCAAAAAAGATTTAATTTCTATAGAAATAGATGAATATTCAAACCAAAAAATTTATTTTCTATCAAAAGAGACGACTTTTCAACAAAATACATTAATTTTCAACAAAATAGTTCAATTTTCTACTAAATTGTTGAATTTTTGAGTCGAAAATACCAATTTTTTACAAAACAGTTGTATTTCTAACCAAAAAAGTTAAAATTTTGATAAAACAGATGAATTTTCAGACCAAAAAAACGAATGTTCAATTAAAGTAGTTGAATTTTCAAGTCAAACAGATGAGTTTTCAACAAAAAAGTTCATTTTTAACTAAGAGGAATATCTTCATAACAAAATAATTAAATTTTGAACTAAAAAATATAAATTCTTAAGCAAAAATAGTAGATTTTCTTATCGGGTTCTATTAATTTAGTTCGCATTTATTGGAAAACCGAGAAATAAGAATAATTTTTAGACTAAAGAATAACATTTTAAATAAACATTAAGGTTTATTTTTAATACATTAAAAATATTATGTTAGAAAACTGAAAATTTTGTTTAAAAATTAGGTTAATTTTCCATTG
The DNA here is from genome assembly GCA_032357855.1 of Amphibolips quercusostensackenii. Classification (NCBI taxonomy): domain Eukaryota; kingdom Metazoa; phylum Arthropoda; class Insecta; order Hymenoptera; family Cynipidae; genus Amphibolips; species Amphibolips quercusostensackenii. The sequence continues at coordinate 5,327,450 of JAUELO010000273.1, read as the reverse complement.
CCTACTTTTCGATGTCGGTCTATACACTTTTAAATTCGAACTATACACATAATTTTATTTATTATTACATAATTTAATATTTTTAAAATTATATGACACTATTTCAGTTCAAAATTAAATAGTTTTCAGTTTTGAATGCAATCAAAATCGGACAGATCCAAAATTAACCATTGTAACCTTTTAAAGTGAAAAGTTTAAAATTAGATGCTTTCAAAAGCGAAAAATTCAGCGACATTCTGAGTCAACTTGGAACGTTTTAAAATCAAATTTATTTAATTTAAAATGCTTTCAGTTCGAAAGTGTTTCAAATTGAATTAAGAATTGTTTAATTTGCAATCCCTTTGATTTGAAATTGTCCAGTGAAATTATACAATTTTAAATGTTTTCGATTGAAAGTCGTTCTGAATTTCATATGCTTTAAATTTCAAGTTTAAAGGCCTGAATTTGTAATATCTTTTAAACGATTTAAAAAAAAAAACTTTATTTTAATGCTTTTAAACTAAAATTTGTTAACACTTGATTTTCAAAAGACTTTTAAACAGAGTTTGGAACTCAAACCTTCGAAATTGTACAATTTGTAATTTGAAGCTTTAAAATTTAAAAGATGTTTAATAGTAATTTTTTTCATTTTTAGTTTCCACTACATTCACGGTCATTTTCCGGGGTTTCCTGGTCTATAAAATTGTGGGTCAATTTTTTCAATTTCTAATTAGATAATTAAGTTATGAACGAACCCATTTTTTGTTATATTTCTTGTATGTACGGCATAATTTATCCAATCAATGAAAAAAATTCTTTTATTGATAAGATATTTTTATGAACATTTTTTCTAATAACATTACATTACCTAATATTTACATGAAAAAAATTAATAAGTTCTTTAACATGATTTTTAAGATCATAACAATTTGAACTACAGATATAATTTAAAATTATATTTTAACTGTCTGTAAATTGGTTGTAATAAAAATAGTAAAATACGTATCGATGAACTGAAACTATTTCTTTTTTTTTTAGCTTGGGGCTGGAACTCTGGGCAGAGCAGTCCAACTTCCACAAAGGATTTTAAGAAGTTTGTTGTTATTCGAGTTGCTGGCGATGAAAAAAACGAAGCAGGCTTGAGTAAGTACTTTTAATAATGTATATTTACAATTATGTATTTCAAAAATACCATTTTTATGTATTATATATTATATGCCCTGAGAAACAATTAATAACAAATGTCAAAAGATAATTCTTTATTACTAAAGTGTTATTGTAGATATTCCATGATCTATTTTTTCAACAAAAAAAAATTATTTCTAGTTGGCAATATTCATCAGGTTCAATATTTGAAACCTCTACAATCGATTACAGTATTAAGCCTGTAGCTTTAAAAAAACTAAGAATTTTTTAAATAATTTGATAAGATACAGTATTTAGTTATTTTTTAATTAATAATAATTTTTTGTATTCATTCAGTACATTTGATACTGTTTATATATATATAACAATGATCATTCCTTCAAAATAAAAAATTCATAATTCTCTTGAAAAAATGCTGTTTCTACAAAAAACATTTTCTGCGCAAAATATTAAAAACCGAAAATCAAATATTTTCTACGCAAAGTAGATGCAACACACAAATAAATAATTATTATTTTTATTTAAATAGTATCAGTACACGCGCGTTTATGTCTTTGGGTTTTTATTTTTTCACATTAAAATATTTAAAAAAATACATTATTAAACAAATGTTTAAATATTAGGTTAAATTTTTTGAAACAATAATGAATAATTTCGAATTAAAAGCTTTTTAAAATAACAAAAAAACATATTGAACGATTTTTATTTGAAAACATTTCAAATCAAACAATTTTATGTTACGTAAATTTTTGAAAAAGGACGATATTTCGAATGTAATAAAAAGGAATTGACCTTGTATCATTTCAAAATAAAAGCATTTAAAATTAAATAACTAGAAATTTAAAGTGTATGAAAATGACAAATTTTAAATCGAAAGCTCTCAAAATTGAAAAATTTCAGACTCAAATTTTGAACATTTGACAATTTTATTGTGAAGAAGTTGAAATTCCATCACTTAAAATTCAAAGCGTACAAAATTGAACAATTTTATTTTGAATTGAAGAATCACGAAACTGAATAATTTCAGATTAAAATTTTGAAAATTCGACAATTTTAAAACGTTAAAATTGGAATATTCTCAGATTAGAATTTTTAAAATTGTATCATTATAAATTCAAAGAAATTAAAATTGTATTATTTCTAATTAAAAACGTTAAAAATTGAATAAGTGAAATTGAAAGCTTTTGAATTTGAATCATTTTTAATTTGAAGTGATTAAAATTTGACATTTTGAATTTTAAACTAAATTGAATCTTTCAAAGTCCAAGCAAATTTAACATTAAAATTGATTGGACATATTTTTCTAAACTCAGCAAATAAATTCACCGTCATTTTTACCGCTGAAAATGGAAAAATTTTCAATTTCAAACCTTTAAAATTGAAATATGTAAAAAAAGTCCAAAATAAAAAGTAATTTTAAATGGGAAACATTAAACATTAAAAAATGTATACTGCAGAACGTTTTAAAGTAAACGAATCCAAACTCCATGTATAACTGAAAAAATGTGTAATTACTAAAAATTGTGATATTACACCCCTTTTATACTCAAACTCTTAAAAATTTCAAATATTTTAAGTAAATTCAAATCGTTTAAAAATTAACCATTTTTCAGTTTCTAATTATACTTTTCAAAATTCTTTCATTTCAATTTTAGTTGCAAATTTGAAACTTATTGAAGGAAAAAAGTGAAAATTTATCGCTCTACATGAAAATTTAGAACTCTAATTTTTTTTGTTAAAATTGAAGAAATTATTCAATTACTAAGTTATACATTTTAGATAGTTTATTTTTTATCTATTTTATTTTTCAAGAATACAAGTTTTAACCTTTTAGTTTCAATTGTTTAATTTTTAAGACTTCATTTACAAATATCATTCATTCTTGACATTTTTCAATCAAATATTTTTCAATTTTACATTATTTTTTAAAATCAATCATAAAACAGACTTTAAAAGACTACCTCACTTTACGGCTCATTAGAGACAAATAAAATAACCAAAAATGAAAAAAGAGGGAGAAAAAGGGAAA